>JACEFZ010026128.1:297500-386425 GCA_014155875.1 Cepaea nemoralis | reverse complement strand
CCCCAAAAAAAAAGTTTAAAATTTTTTTTTTTTTTTTCCCTTTAAAATTTTTTTTTTAAATTGGTTAAAAAAAACAAATTTTTAAAAAAAAAGTCCAAACGTCTTTTTTACCTTGGTTGCGGAAATGGCCACTTTTTTGTATCATATTTTTTATTGATACACATTTAAGACAAGGTTCAACAACAAAAAAAATTTTCAGCAATGTCCAGCGCTTTAACTCTATATAGTAAGCCCTTTTTTGCAACTGTATGCTACCATGCTTGCGGTTGCGACCGTAATCATTCGTTGTAAAATGTTGTTTCATACTTTGTAATAAAAACAGAGGATTGACAAAAACGAACAAAAAGTCTGTTTTCGTTCAAAACAACTTTTTTTGTTCATTCACGATTCACCTTCACGCCACATGAGTCATCTTGTCAAAAAGGGCCGTGGAAATTTCCTGAGTACCTTCACTGCATCCAAAAACCCCGACTAGCAATGTCACCTCAATTTCTCTTTATCACCGTCAGTAGAAAAATCCTCAGTAACTTCTTACTGGTAAACAGCCTTAAATCCCAAAATTCACTCCCCAGCCTCAGCAAAAACTTTCCACACAAACTCCTCTCCCCAAACCCGGTTGCTCTTTTTAACCCGTGGAAAATTACACTTTACCCCCCGACCTCACCCCAGGGCCACTGCGGGTTTTTTTTTATTTTTTTTTTTAAAACCATTAACCCGCACCAACTCTGGCTGCGGTGGGGTACTGTTACTACCCCGTCTGTCACCTCTCCGGCAAACCCGCAACTATCAAATTCTGTGTATTCTACAAATCCATGTAGATCTCCCCTTCCCGAGAGTTTTCCAAACATGTACTTCCCCAGTAACTGGTCGCTGGTGCACCACCCGTCCTGTTAACTGCGTCGAAAAATCTTGACCTGTCGACCTGCTACCACACCGTGCGTTGCCCTCAGCACACACACGAACTGTCACTATCTTTGATTTTCAATCCTGTCCTGTCATACACACACGCCTAGGACTGACCGTTCCTGTCGTAAACAACTTTTTGTCCACGCGAACTTTTCACCTGTGCTGACCTCTTCTTGACCTGTCTGCGTTAATTCTCTGACGCAGCCACTGAATCTGGCTTCAGTAATACTGTCTGGTATTAAATTTACCTGTAGTGACCTTCACGTGAACTGTCTGTTTTTTGTGGACAACCCTTTGTACTGTAATCACCTGTTTTCCTGGTGTTTTCTGCCCGCGTATTTTTCCACGTGCGCTGACTAGTTTTGATGTGCTGTGGTGGCTTTCGTGAACCATACGCCAGCTTAAGTATTAACTCCCGTCTGTCTGTGTTAATTATTTGGTGCAAACACAAAAGAGTTCACATTAATCTCTTGAAGCAACAATATCCAAATTGTCACGGGTTTGTTTGTTTGTTTGTTTGATCGAACTTAGTCACCAGATAATAACTCCTCTCTAAGCGCCGAGCCCACAGATATCTCAATATTGCACCGTTTTCCTTGACCGGAGAACCTCCAGATATCTCACGATGTTCTTAATGAGAACCGAGTGAGATGGTCGTTGTCTAGGTTACAATGCTCCTTGTATGTCACTACGGAGTGTAAGTTGAGCTAGCCACCTGTCTCACACTGTAACTCACCCCCGCAATACACATCCACCAGTCAGTGAACAAGATTGAGTTGGCGCACATAGTCTTTTAATGCAGAATGAACACGGACAAACGTAACATATTTCTATATCCAGAAAACAATATAATCCACAGAATATATATATATCCTCCTCACAACTTAACCAGCACACATCACTGCCTTCTCAAGGCCTTCTTAATCTCCAATTTACAAGACAGTTATCCAGCTACTATCCACGGCTGGACCTCACACAATACAACCCACACACTGGGTCTAGGCCTGCACTAACTATTCAACCCACTCTGGGTTTAGGCCTCCATTCAAAAACTAGGATAACAACACAGGACGGAGATCTCGATCTAACTCCACTCCTCTCCTTAGACTCCCGACCAGCTCGGAGTCAAAACATCAACTGTCCAAAAGCAATCCAACCCTCAGTCGGTCTCAGCCTCAACTGCCTTTTAAGAATCCTGACTTCACACAAAACTAAACTGTCTCTCACCCCATCCACCCTGGGGGTCTGCACTCACCCTCACCATTATTTCTGAGGGCTGGTTGTTTTTCTCATAGCCCCGCTACAGGTCACTCAATGTCAATGACCCAGGCATATGTCAAAGATTATTGTAGACAGCTTTGACAAAGATGTCATAAGGCGAGCTATTATAAAAATGCTTTTAAAAGTCGACAAGGCCGACTTCATTGAACTGGGTTCTATCCCATATGGCTCGGTCTCTTTCCGCAGTGCGGAAAGCATCGCACAAAGCACTAACTCCGCAGCTCTAGCGACGACCCACAGAAGTCTCCGAAAAATTTAACTCGTGAACCGAAGGATGCGGCCCGGAATCGAACCCACGATCTTTGGAGCCCGAGTCAAAAGGCTTGACTACTTCGCCACGGAGACTCCTAAAATTTTAAAAATTTAGGATTTTATATCCAGGATTATCCAGCATTATAAAAATGCTGGATGCCAAAGAAACAGTGACTGTTAGAAAACTTAGGGTTTGGTTCAGAAAGAACAATAACATAGAGCTATCCAAAACAACTTTGTGGAAAATTATAAGGACATTATCTTCAGTTTTTGAAAGTACAAGGGCGGTAGAAATATTCTTTGCGAGCAACCCGCATTTAGGAGCCTTGAGAAGCAGATACCTACGTGAAATAAGGGAAATGCGCAAAGAAAATTATGACATAGTGTATTTGAATGAGACGTGGATCAATGCGCAACCACTACAAGTGAAAAGGAATGGCAATAAATGGATGGAAAGATAAAGCGTTATGTGCCCAGTAGTGAAAGGACGGCGTTTGGTCATAGCCTATGCTGGTAGTACTCATAATGGCTTACTACAGAATGCTGGGCTCGTGTTCGTATCAAAGCATACAGACAATAGGGATTATCATAATGAGATCAATGGTAATGTATTTAGAGATTGACTCGAGAATACAGTACTTCCATCCCTTGATAGACCGTCTTGTCTAATCATGGACAATGCATCATATCACAATGTTGTTGCCCAAGAAGACAAAATACCTACGGCATCGGGCACAAAGGAAGCAATAAAGATATGGCTCCGAAGGGAAAATATACCATTTCCAGAAACATATTTCAAGCTACAATAGTTGTCCCTTGTAACACAGGCGCAAAAAAGCAAGAAATTTCAAATCGACAAGTTGATAGAAGAGCATGGCCATAGGTGCTTGAGACTTCCGCCGTATCATTCTCATTTAAACCCTATAGAACTTGTGTGGGCTAAAATTAAAGGACAAGTGGCAGCTGCTAATACTACATTCAAATTGTCTGACGTCAAGATACTAACCCAGTCCGCGCTATTAAATATTGATAAAAGTTACTGGAAAAAATGTGAGGACCATGTGTTGAAAGAGGAAGAGGACTATTGGAGAAAGGATGGATTGAATTTTATGCAATAGAGAGCAATCATCAACCTAATGGAATCGTCCGACACAGATTAAGGTCTGAGCAGATCGCAGACCTTAATCTACGTACACACTTACTGGGATATTTTGCTCCAACTATTCAGACGAATTGCAGGCCCTAAACATTACAGCATCAGCATAATGTCAATGGCAACAGTTTGTATTCCACAGTGATGAATTTTCAATTCCGCAAGCCCTCAGCGGTGACAAACAACTGTATTGAAAACACAAGCGCGCGCGCACACACACACACACACACACACACACACACACACACACACACACACTAAACGCATTGAATACCAACAGAAGAGTAATATTGCGGTGGAAACTGACATATTGTGGCATAACAAGAAACGTGAGAGCAAACACGTTGTCAAATTATGGAAAAACACACGTGCATACGAATCAATCTATAAACTTCAATGAAAAGAGGACCAACATCTTGGTCGTTAAGAAGAAAGCCCACTACAGAGACACTGACAACTATTTTCATAGTAAAACAGGTAATCATGTTCCGTCTCTGAACGGTAAACAGCAGAGTAGACAGTCTTTCACGAAGACTCAAAGCGGGTCTGTCACCCATGTGTACGTGTGAACAAACTACACAGACAGCTGAACAGATCCTTAAAAATGGAAACATGATGACTAAATTGCGGTATCATTTCTGGTCACTCCATACGCACATTAACGCACAGCTATTTGGAAGCTTTCACGAACTCAATATAAAAAGCTAAATGCATCCTAGTAACATGAATACTTGTGTACAATTATTAACCAGCAGCTGAAGAAACAAGAAGGAAATGAAAAATAAGGTAAGAAATATATTCCTTCTACTTTCCTGTCAATTTACACATTATTTACCCCATACCTCTGTACATTCTCTGTCTTTACTAATATTACTCATTGCACCCCTCTCGGGAGTCTCCGTGGTGAAGTGGTCAAGCCGTCTGACTCGGGCTCCGAGGGTTGTATGTTCGATTCCTTCATTTCACGAGTGCATTTTTTCGGAGAATCCAGAGGGTCGTCGCTGGAGATACGGAGTTCGTGCTTTGTGCCACGATTTCCGCCCTGCGGAAAGAGACTGAGCCATATGGGATAAAAACCCGGTGCAATGCTACTTTAAGCTACTTTTTTATTGCACCCACTCCCATACGAATCTGGCTACGCCTTGTACTTGTGTCCTTACCAGAAATAACGTGGTTTACTGTAAGACTAGTTTGTTAGCGTGAATTCACTACATTTCCCCCAAAACATCAAAGAAATGTTGCCGCTTTCAATGATTTAAGTTGCTTTTGGACCTATCAAAGACATATTCCTTGGGTGGGGGTAAATATAAGACGGCTGGAAAAATTTCATAAGGATGCAACAGACAGTTTTCAAAATAATTGATCGTGAATGAAGGCATTCTTTGTGGGACATACTATAGGTACCAACATGTCACAACGGACAACTCTCATAATTTCATTTTTTTTTTGGGCATATCCTTTACATGACATCGCTGTCAACACCAGCATCTTTCAGCTGTATGTTGATTTCTTGGCAAGATTACGCTTAGTAGTTTGCCATTGCTTTCTGAGCGGCCAGCTCACATACCTCGTAAGTTACCGATGCGATTCGAACCACTGCTGATTCTCACCGTCATCTAATTACCCACGAGGGTGTATACGAGATTACGGAGAAAAGTCATAACCTCTAAGCCACGAAGCCGGCTCAATTTCATATTGCATATCGCATATTACTTCTATAGCTGGGTTTGAGTTCTTATATATTGCTTAACTTTTCCAGTAATCTCGCTGGAAGCATCCATCCTCAACAAGGTTTCTACTGACAGGTGCAGAGTGCAATATGACACGTGTATTCTATAAGTGGTTGTCTTTGCGTTACAAATTTTAAATACTTTAGTAAATAATAAGTAATATTACTCTGCTTCTGTCATAATTCACAACTGTCTTCCTTTATAGCGAAGGAGATCCATCCAAGTAGTAGTCTCAGCAATTTCAGTTACATGGAATTTTAAGTTCATCTGTTATCTGGCACTTTCTTATTGGGAACTCGGCAATTCGTAAGCATATCTACCTCCCCCCCCCCCCCCCCCACCCTCCCCCATATTTGATCCCACATTGTAGTTCATTCCTCTGTTATACTTCTTTTTACGGCCTGACTTTATGTCGTCTTTACTCATATATACACACACATTTGGTCACAATCATCTCTACCTTTTGTGGCTTCCTTGTCCGCGATTTCATTGCCATCTATTTGGAGTCCATGAGATCAACACTGAGCAACCTCTTCTGAACATCCTCTAGTGTATTTTTGTTAACGCTCGCTCGCTTTGAACTCAAGCGTAGTCCATACACACTATTTATATTAGTGATGGAGTGAATTTTGCGTGTGGATTAGCTTTCTGTATTAACAGTGTCCCTCGCCATCGGGCTAACCCACTCCGACTTCAGAGGTACTTGTAATTTACGTCCCCAAGTCAAGGATGACAGGTCAACATTTTAGTCCAGCTATCCGACGCAGGTGTTGAACCACTAAACTCGGCATCTGCACAAGGGATAAATAAAAACACGCGTGTGGTTGTTAGGACAACCTCTTCTGTCCTCACTAGGATCTACTACTGATCATTGTATTTCTCAAAGCTAGGACCGGTTTGAACGCAAGCGTAGTAGCGTACACGCTACTTCTAGTAGCACTGATCTGCATTTTGCGTGTGGATTAGCGTTCTTTATTACCAGTGTCCCTCGCTATTCGGCGAACCCACTCCGACCTCAGAAGCACTAGTAATTTACGTCTCCAAGTCAAGGTCGAGAAGTCAAGATTTTAGTCCAACTGATCTGTGTAAGGGTTGAACCCCCTGCCTCACCATCATCGCGCCTTATGCCTGCTTATATGCATTGGAGACAGGTCTTGGTCATTTATGATTGAGCTACTGTATAACAGTAGACGGTACTAAATGCTTTCTGCTAGCGCCGAATGTTGGGCGGAGAGTAGTATATAATGGGCAAACTACTTAGCAAATATGGATCCGGATCCATCTGATGACGTAGTATTTTACTATATAAAAAGTCACGATCCATCGTGATTTCGTCAAAAAGCGGATCCATTTCGGACCCCATTTTCAAAAAAGTTGGCGGGAATATACTTTTGGCTACTCCCGGTGTCACTTCCGGTTGACTACTTCCGGTCCATGGGTATTTCCTACCGACCGCCCCGCCCACAGGTACCTCCACCGCCCGCCGCCGCTTCCCCGGTCAGTCCCGGGGCCGCTTGAAGACAGCGAGGTAAGCCCCGGGAATGTGGAATATTTATATAGATAAGTAGACCACATAGTTGCCGGGCACCTGGGTTCGAGTCCCAGTATATATGTGTGTGTGTGTGCGCGCGCGCATGCGTGTGTGTGTGTGTGGTGCGGTGTGTCGTGTGATCGAGCTCCAGTCAACCCCTTCGATGAGGAGACCGAAATCAATATGACAGAGTGGAAAAAATGATTTATTCCATCACTCGAGTTACCCCGAGTAGGCCAAATAATGACCTCATTTTCTATAGTACCCATGTATCAACATTAAGAGCTTGATGAAAATCTGGTTTAAAAATATACTAGACAGGCATATAATATTATTAAAAAATTAAGCCTAAAAAACATAATAAACGGTAAATTTCTTGTATGTATAGCGGAGAATATTGATGTGAATAAAAAAAACTACTATTCTCAATTAATTTAAGACATAACTTGCTAAGATAATCATAAAAATATGTAATATTATAAAACCCCACAGTTATATCCCCTTAATACACGAAATAAAAGTTACCAAAGGAGACTAATCGGTCCCCTGGCGCAACCAGAAGTAATAAGCTCCCTTTCCACAACTAACAAATGTTACTTCCGACAGGTAAAGGTCGCCCAGGAGTCCTATCTTTCCATCGTTCTGTCTTTTCTTTACGTCTCTAGCCGTAAAACACTCCTTTCTTTCCCACCACCGGCCAGCTCTGATCATTACCAGAGATAAAAAAGCACACTAAAGCGGGCTGACACCAGCGCTGGCCAGCTCGAGCTGATCTTACCTGAGATAAACACGCCCACTGAGGCGCTCTGGTTGACCGTTAACATAATTAGCACGCAGTGCTCAATTGGGCAAGAGAGGGAAATCTTGCATTTAAGATTGGTAAAGTTAATAATATCTGTCGCACAGACGGACTATTCACGCACACGCAGGCCAAGAGTAGCAATCCCTCAACGCGCTCCCTCGGTACGCTGTGATACTTGCAGAATAACTGGACACCTCCATCTATCCATCATGTGCCATGCCGATAAGCGTGGGTGGTCATGTTTTGCCATCTCACTCGATCACCAGAGTGTGGATCAGCTCCGTGTTCCTGTCTCGACCATCCCACTTGGCCAAGCCATTCGGGTATTTACTTCTCGGTTTTACTGGACGCCTACCGACGACCTTTCAAGCTACGCCAGGCAGGACTGGCCGAAAAACTATGCCAGATTACTGAAGTTACTACACACAGACGATGGGATCACGAGAAGGTCGACACACCACAGTTACAAACTTCCGGCATCGTCCATTGCACGGACCGTCTTGGACACTGGTCATGTAATTGATAGAGGCAGTGCTTTTCGCCTGTTGTTTAATACACACAATAGTCTCTTGTTAAAGTTTTCAGAAGCCATTATGATTAATCTACATAGGCCAGTTTTGTGCAAACAGACAGACATGCAAGCCAGTTTAAAAATTCCGTGGTGGACAGTTGACACATTACTCTGCGAACATGTGTATATTTCAGCTTAAAGGATGTATCTAGTTATTTTACTCTATGTTGTGTTAATTCTGCAGTATGTAACTGACGAGATGCAGCGAAATATAACAGGTAATAAATCGTACAATCTAGGAATTCAGGAAGCCGACACAGATGCCATCGGAGAACTAGAACCAGACATGCTGAAAAAAGAAATTGGAGAAGCCGTCAGATTAACCGCATTGAATAAATCACCTGGGCAAGACGAAATATAAATTGAACTAATAAAAGCAGCAAGAGAAGTAGGAACAGCTACATAGACTATTCAACTATAAATGGGTAGAACAACAGACACCACGAGTGTGGGGAAATGTCATAATTATCCCAATTTGGAAAAACAAAGGCAGTAAAAGAGACTGCACACAATACAGAGGCATCTCACTGTTGAGTCATACTGGGAAAATATTTTTCAAAATTCTTGAGAAAAGATTACGAACTACTATTGGACCCCAGCTAAGCGAAATACAACTTGGATTTAGGAAAAAACAGAGGATGCACAGATGCAATTTTTGCTCTTAGATAACTAATAGAAACTTCAATCGAATTTAATGAAACATTCTACTTAGCCTTTGCCGACCAAGAAAAGACATTTGATATGGTAGATAGAAACAAGCTGTGAGAAATCCTTAACCGATATGGAATAAGTGCACATCAAAGAACCTTATGTAGAAGTTTAAACAACAACAGTGAAGTTACGATAAGAAGACACAGAGTACACTCAGAACCCTTCACCATAAGATATAAGATCTTGAGTACAACAAGATTGTGTCCTCCCCCCCCTCCCCTTTTTTCATAACCTGTATAATGTAAAGAAACCAGCCAAACAGAACAACACCGCATGACGAACAGGACACTAGAAGACCAACGTCGAATGAATCCATTAAGGAACTCCTATTTGCGGATGATCAAGCACTAATAGCAAATCAGAAGCAGAATTACAAGACCACATGCATAGTCAAAACGAAGTGTGTAAGGAACATAACATGCGCATTAGCGCAAATAAAACAGAGGTAATGACTAGAACTAACCAAACAATAAAAATAAACAACGATTCGCCTATAAGAACACCCCCTGAAACAAGTAAAGAGCTTCAGGTACCTAGAAAGTATAATATTAGATGGCAAAGCAGAAGATTAGATCGAATATAGATGCAATAAAGAAAATCAACTCACTGGACAAATGGTACTAATACTACAGAATAAAGACGTATCTATCGTTACTAAGAAAGCACTCTACAATACAATTTTCCTACCAACTCTATGCTACCAATGCCAAACAGAAAAAGAGAAAATAAATATCACAACAACAGAAATGAGATTCCCTAGAAGAATACTCAATGTATCAAGAAGAGAGAAAATCAAAAATGAGGAAATAAGGACCAAAGTTGGCGTTATAGCAGCGCTAGATTTTATCAGAAGGCAGCAAGTCAAATGGTTAAGCCATGTAACTAGGTTACCAAAAAACAGTATACCACAACAAGCAATGATGTACAGACCGGGTGAAAGCAGGGGAAAAGGCTGACCACGTAAAGGATGGCGCAGGGAATAGCAGAGTCCATGGGAATATCGATACATGAAGCCCATAAACGGGCACTCTCCTTCTGTTTATATTTCACCTCGACACAGGGCGGTACAAGAAAAACAAGATGAGAAGTTTTCGCTACATTTAATATGAAACCCCATTTCCCATCCAAATGAAGACTATGAAAATGAAAGAAAGACAAGGTGGAGGTTTTCAAGCGCTGTGCTGCAGAGGCCAAAGACGCAAAATGGGAATATTTCATGAAGGAGATTGGAGGTGATAAAACACTGCGAAAATTCTGGAAACTGCACAGACAAATGCAAAGAAGAGATCGGACTATGACAGTCGGAACAATTTATAGAGATGATGGTGTGCGCGTGATAACAGACAAAGAGAAAGGGGAGGCGTTTCTTCAGAGATTTTTAGAGCAGACCAATCATAATGATGCGGACACCAGGGGTGCAGTTAGAGAGGAATTATCTGGCACCATGAAGAAAATGCATTACGAAGACATCATACGGGTGGAAGATGTTAAACACATTTTGAAAAAGGCAAAAGACACGGCACCAGGGCCCGATGGGGTCAGGTATGGCCACATGAAGGGTTTGAGCGAAGCAGACCTGGAGGAGATGACCGACTGCTTTAACCAGAGCATTAGGACAGCATCAGTACCGCAGGATTGGGTGCACAGCTATCTCATTCCTCTCCCAAAACCATTCAAGGATCATTCAAAGCTTAGCGGCTTTAGGATCATCACCCTTCAAAATACATTTGGGAAGGTTCTAGAGAAGATAGTTGCTGTCAAGCTGCAAGAGTGTTTGGAAAGGGGGAAGCTTCTTCCAAGAGGCCTGGGGAGCTACAGGCCAGGAAAAGATACCTGGTCAAATGCAGCCACTTTTGCCATTGATGTTTATGAGGGGTTCCAGAGCAGACAGGAAACGATGGCGGCAGCGCTTGGTAAGAATGAGACAGCGAGGAGTGACAAGGGGATCTGGCCGACGTTCGACGCTCAGAGGAAACACGAGGCGGACATATAATCAGATTGCTACTGGTACTACTGGTGTTGGAACTCTTCGCTAGCTGGTGAGGATGGGGACGGGGCGCTTATGGGAATGCCCCGAATGCTGTGATGTTGGTTCCTAAATGAATCAATCAATCATGAAGACTATGCTTATTTGTAACTCTTTTGTCAGTCGCGCCATTTTCCTGTTCATGGCCTGACAACAGCACTGTGTCACCGGCGCTTAGAAGCTTTTGCCTGCTTCAGTCCGCATAATCCCAAAATGCTAATCTTATAATATTTAATCAATCCAACTACTTGTGCTGTCTTTTCCAATTCATGCAGGTGGCAATTCTGGAAAGCCCATAGTTGATTGACAGAAAATCTGAAAATTTAACTCCTTGGAGCTTTCACCGAATAACACTACGCCTCTTCAAGAACATCCTTCTTAACCTTATGGTTATTCTATTTTCATCTTTAGATTTGTTCTTGGATGGTTGGATTGCGCAGCTGGTAGTTTTTCTACAAAATGCAGCTCTCCCTCGTGGCCTCTTATAATCGTGTCGCCATTGTTACTTTATGTTATAATTCTTTGCATTTCATAATGGTCTCTGTAACATCCAGGCACAACCCCTTCAGTCGTCTCTTACATGTATTGTAACACCCAAGCACAACCCCTTCAGTCGTCTCTTACATGTATTGTAACACCCAGGCACAACCCCTTCAGTCGTCTCTTACATGTATTGTAGCACCCAGACACAACCCCTTCAGTCGCCTCTTACATGTATTGTAACACCCAGGCACAACCCCTTCAGTCGTCTCTTACATGTATTGTAACACCCAGGCACAACCCCTTCAGTCGTCTCTTACATGTATTGTAACACCCAGGCACAACCCCTTCAGTCGTCTCTTACATGTATTGTAACACCCAGGCACAACCCGTTCAGTCGTCTCTTACATGTATTGTAACACCCAGGCACAACCCCTTCAGTCGTCTCTTACATGTATTGTAACACCCAGGCACAACCCCTTCAGTCGTCTCTTACATGTATTGTAACACCCAGGCACAACCCCTTCAGTCGTCTCTTACATGTATTGTAACACCCAGGCACAACCCCTTCAGTCGTCTCTTACATGTATTGTAACACCCAGGACACAACCCCTTCAGTCGTCTCTTACATGTATTGTAACACCCAGGCACAAACCCCTTCAGTCGTCTCTTACATGTATTGTAACACCCAGGCACAACCCCTTCAGTCGTCTCTTACATGTATTGTAACACCCAGGCACAACCCCTTCAGTCGTCTCTTACATGTATTGTAACACCCAGGCACAACCCCTTCAGTCGTCTCTTACATGTATTGTAACACCCAGGCACAACCCCTTCAGTCGTCTCTTACATGTATTGTAACACCCAGGCACAACCCCTTCAGCCGTCTCTTACATGTATTGTAACACCCAGGCACAACCCTTCAGTCGTCTCTTACATGTATTGTAACACCCAGGCACAACCCCTTCAGTCGTCTCTTACATGTATTGTAACACCCAGGCACAACCCCTTCAGTCGTCTCTTACATGTATTGTAACACCCAGGCACAACCCCTTCAGTCGTCTCTTACATGTATTGTAACACCCAGGCACAACCCCTTCAGTCGTCTCTTACATGTATTGTAACACCCAGGCACAACCCCTTCAGTCGTCTCTTACATGTATTGTAACACCCAGGCACAACCCCTTCAGTCGTCTCTTACATGTATTGTAACACCCAGGCACAACCCCTTCAGTCGTCTCTTACATGTATTGTAACACCCAGGCACAACCCCTTCAGTCGTCTCTTACATGTATTGTAACACCCAGGACACAACCCCTTCAGTCGTCTCTTACATGTATTGTAACACCCAGGCACAACCCCTTCAGTCGTCTCTTACATGTATTGTAACACCCAGGCACAACCCTTCAGTCGTCTCTTACATGTATTGTAACACCCAGGCACAACCCCTTCAGTCGTCTCTTACATGTATTGTAACACCCAGGCACAACCCCTTCAGTCGTCTCTTACATGTATTGTAACACCCAGGCACAACCCCTTCAGTCGTCTCTTACATGTATTGTAACACCCAGGCACAACCCCTTCAGTCGTCCTCTTACATGTATTGTAACACCCAGGCACAACCCCTTAGTCGTCTCTTACATGTATTGTAACACCCAGGCACAACCCCTTCAGTCGGTCTCTTACATGTATTGTAACACCCAGGCACAACCCCTTCAGTCGTCTCTTACATGTATTGTAACACCCAGGCACAACCCCTTCAGTCGTCTCTTACATGTATTGTAACACCCAGGCACAACCCCTTCAGTCGTCTCTTACATGTATTGTAACACCCAGGCACAACCCCTTCAGTCGTCTCTTACATGTATTGTAACACCCAGGCACAACCCCTTCAGTCGGTCTCTTACATGTATTGTAACACCCAGCACAACCCCTTCAGTGGTCTCTTACATGTATTGTTAACACCCAGGCACAACCCCTTCAGTGTCGTCTCTACATGTATTGTAACACCCAGAAAAACCTCAGTCGTCTCTTACCGTATTGTTAACACCCAGCACCAACCACCTCAGTCGTCTCTTACATGTATTGTAACACCCAGGCACAAACCCCTTCCAGTCGTCTCTTACATGTATTGTAAACACCCAGGCACAACCCCTCAGTCGCTCTTACATGCTGTAACACCCAGGCACAACCCTTCAGTCGTCTCTTACGGTATTGTCACACCCATGCAAACCCCTTCAGTCGTCTCTTACATGTATTGTAAACACACCAGACCAAACCCCTTCAGTCGTATCTACATGTATGAACACCCAGGCACAACCCCTTCAGTCGTCTCTTACATGTATTGTAACACCCAGGCACAACCCTTCAGTAGTTCTCTTACATGTATTGTAACACCCAGGCACAACCCCTTCAGTCGTCTCTTACATGTATTGTACCCCCAGCACAACACCTTCAGTCGTCTCTTACAGTATTGTAACACCAGGCAAACCCTCACTTCAGTCGTCTCTACATGTATTGTAACACCAGACACAACCCTTCAGTCGTCTCTTACATGTATTGTAACACCCAGGCACAACCCCTTCAGTCGTCTCTTACATGTATTGTAACACCCAGGCACAACCCCTTCAGTCGTCTCTTACATGTATTGTAACACCCAGGCACAACCCCTTCAGTCGTCTCTTACATGTATTGTAACACCCAGGCACAACCCCTTCAGTCGTCTCTTACATGTATTGTAACACCCAGGCACAACCCCTTCAGTCGTCTCTTACATGTATTGTAACACCCAGACACAACCCCTTCAGTCGTCTCTTACATGTATTGTAGCCTACAATGTTACTATTCTTTGTTCTATACGTTCGCTCGCTTTGAACTAAAGCATAGTCCATACACGTGCTACTACTTTTACTGCACTGAACTGATTTTTGTGCGTGGATTACCTGTACCTGTGACTGACGCCTCGTCATCAGGAGAATCCATTCTGACTCATGAAGTACATGTAATTCACACCCAAAGTCCAGCTGAACTGTGTAGGGGTTGAACCTGCTACCTCTGCATCAGCACACCGGAAGTTTAAGAGCGATTGTTCTTATCCATTCAGCCATGCTGACCCCACTAATTTTTAATTCCCCTTGTTGTGTTGTTTGTCCATCAAGAATGAGGATGACCATTCATTTCATCAAGTGGGGTTGAAAGTATGGAGCCGTGAGTTCTAAGATGGCTGATAAGGTCTATTTTGGCTCGAAATGTTCTTTGACAATGTGGACAAAGAATGCTTGACGTTTCTGGAGGAGGATTTCCTGCAGTGGTTTTTCTGTCCTGCCTTTTCTTCACAGCTCTTGCAGTCCTGGTTGCCTCACACGTGACTGCACCCTTGCGTAATGATGCACGCCACGAATTTCGGTCTCTGGCTGCAGTCTCCCAGGTGTCATGATGAATTCCAAAAGCATTCAGTGAGATTTTCAGAGTGTCTTTAAAGCGTTTCCTCTGGCCGCCTTGGGAGCGTTTACCACAACGCAACTCGCCGTAAAACATTCGTTTAGGGAGCCTGTGATCTGGCATGCGAGTAAGTGACCAGCCCAGCGAATCTGATTCTTCATTAGTATAGTGTGGATACTTGGCATGGACACTCTTTCTAGGACTTCAGTGTCTGGGATCTTGTCTTGCCATTTAATCTTCAGTAACTTCCTAAGGCAGACTGTGTGGAAGTGGTTTAATTTCCTAGCGTGTCGCTGATAAACAGTCCAGGTTTCACAAGCATATAGCAGTGTGGATAATACAACTGCTTTGTAGACTTTCAGCTTTGTTTGCAGGCTTATTCCAGTTCTGTCCCATACATTCTTGTACAGTCTGCCAAAGGCCGCGCTGGCCTTGGAGATTCTTGCATTCACTTCGTCATCAATTGTGGCAGCTTGTGACACAGTGCTGCCAAGATAGGTGAATTTGTCCACAACACTTAGTCTATGACCATTCACTTTGATATTCGGCACAGTGTGATTATTCCCTGGAGCTGGCTGGTACATAACTACAGTCTTCTCCAAGTTGATATTGAGCCCAAAGTTGGCACAGGCATGTGAGAAAGCTGAAACATTGTGTTGCATGTCTGCCTCTGAGTTGGCATATAGAGCGCAATCATCAGCAAACAGGAGCTCTCTGACGGTGTCGCTGTTAATTTTTGTTTTAGCTTTCAGCCTTCTGAGATTGAATAACTTTCCATCCATGCGGTAGTTGATGTCTATTCCAATGTCGTTGTTCTCGAAGGCATTCGTCAACATAGCTGAAAACATGAGGCTGAACAGTGTTGGTGCCAGGACACATCCTTGCTTCACCCCATTGGTGACAGGAAAGGGCTCAGACAGTTCACCATTTTCCTGTACTCTTGCCTGCATACCATCATGAAATAGCCGCACTATTTGGACAAACTTTCGTGGACAGCCATATTTTGCCATAATCTTCCAGTCCTTCTCTGCTGACTGTATCAAAAGCCTTGGTAAGGTCAATGAAAGTGGAGAACATTTCGCAGTTCTGTTCCTGACATTTCTCTTGCAGCTGCCTTGCAGAGAAAATCATGTCAACAGTTCCTCGTTCTTTTCTGAAGCCACATTGACTCTCAGGAAGAAGACCTTGATCGAGATGGGCCTTGAAGCGATTGAGAAGAATTCTGGCGAGTATCTTCCCTGCAATTGAAAGCAAGGAGATGCCTCGTAGGCTGTCATAGGATTGACTGTTTCCTTTACGTTTGTAAAGGTGGACTATTGGCGCGTCCTTGAGATCTTGTGGCATGGTCTCGTTCACCCATATGTTTGCAAAGAATGTTAGGACCAGCCCATCTGCCTTGCATATCTCTGCTGGGATGGAGTCAGGACCAGGTGCCTTGCCGCTGGAGAGTTGCTAGATGGCTTTGTTTACTTCCGCTATGGTTGGCAGGTCATCAAGTGCATCATTAGTGGGAATTTGAGGAAGGCCGTTGATGGTTTGATCATCGAAGAAGGAAGTTGCATTTAAGATGTTGCTGAAATGCTCTGCCCAGCGGTGAAGGATTTCTTTCTTATCGGTGACCAATGTTCCCCCATCTGCACTGAGGAGGGGAACTATGCCTAGTGATGAAGGACTGTAAACCGCTTTCAGCGAGTCGTAGAAGTTTTTCATGTCATGTCTGTCAGCAAAGCCTTGAATTTCATCAGCTTTGCTGCTCAGCCAGGAGTCCCGCATGTGCCGAAGTTTCTGCTACACTACTCTCTGAATGTTCTTGAAAGCATCTGTTTTTTTTTTTTTAAATGTTGACTTCGGGTCATTCAAATGTGCCTTGAGGAGAAGATGTTTCTAGGCCAGCAATTGGTTGATGTCTTCGGAATTTTCATCAGTCTTTATGCTTTCGGGGGGGGGGGGGGCGGCGGCGGCGGCTGGACCCAGGATTTCCATAGCAGTGTTGTAAATTATGTCCTTTAGGGCTCTCCACTCTGTTTGTGCACCCTGTTTAGCTGCAGCATTAGGCTTAAGGCGGTCTTCCAGCATATTTTCAAACGACAGCTGCATTTTCTTGCTGTTTAGGCGGGTGACATTTAGTTGTTTTTTTTTTTTCATTTGTATCCCTTGAGGACGCCGTGGTGGTTTGATGTGTATGTTTATTATTGAGATAATGAGACGATGGTCTGTCCAACATTCGGCACCACACATGGATTTTGTCACCCGAACGTCTTGCCTGTCACTCCTGACGATGACATATTCAATGAAGTGCCAGTGTTTCGAGCGAGGGTGCATCCACGATGTCCTATTTCGCAAATCCCACACCGGATTGGCGTCTTTCCTTCCACTCCAGGAAAATGTGTAGCCGGCACCTACTTCACAGATTTGGCCTTCTTCTGCAAGTCGTGTCTCGCTCGAGGGTGCAATGTCGATGCAGTTACTGCCCACCTCTCTCCCAATCAGTGCTGTTCGTCTCTCTGGACCCGACGCACCGTCCCTATGAAGTAGGGTGCGTACATTCCAATTGTTAAGGGAATATGATTTGCTCTTTTAGCTTTACCTGTTTTGCTCGTTTAGTTTTCTCTTTGTATGTTGACCGCAGTATAGGGTACCGCGGGTAGCTGGTTAGGTAATGATGGAGGAATGTTTAGGGAAACTCTTCTAGTCCCTTCCTCATGCTATGTTGGCGAAGTGTGTTTCTATAGAAAGCTGCCGAATCCCACTACTGCTCTGATTAGTAGAAGACGACTATATGGCCTGAGTGCATGTCTCCGACTACGCTTGTCGCAGGGCTTGAAGGTGGTATATGACGTTCTAACACAGTGATTCTCAACCTTGTGGACTTGTACTTTCACGCACTGAGTATGCCCTGGCCATCCTCACTGTCAGCCCTACACAGATTGGAAGACTTGAAAAGGTACAAAACGAAGCCATGCGCATCATTTTGGGCTGCACGAGAGACACCAGCTGTATAGCAATGAGATACCTCCTTGACTTCCCGACAATGGAACACAGGATCAAGATCTGGAGAGCTCGTGCATACTTAAAAATAAGTGCAGATGAGCAGCACCCTCTGCATGACGCTGTATTCAGAGAAAAGGGTGACAGGCTAAAGAGGGGCAAATCATGGATGGGTCGGGCGGAAGATGTCGTCGGACAGGTCTGCAGTCTTACCAGTATCAACCCCGGCAAGGAATGGGTGCCGGTGCCTCCAGCTTTTAAGTGTACCTTCTCCTGCATTATCACACTCGACAGACGGTGCAGAGAGCAGAACCCTGCCGCTGTCAATGCAGAGGTTAACGCGCTCATCTATGATCACTCAGATAGCCCCGAAGTTCTCATCTATACAGATGGATCTGTTGTATTACACAGGCTTTCATATGGCTGGAATCACAGCATTATACCAACGTGTGTGTACTAAGTGATTCAATGAGCATGATTCGGAAGGTCGAAGCAGGATCTGTACATAGACAGTGGACTGAGTCGCTGCGGAAGTCTGTAGTCCGTAAAGTCACCTTTATCTTCGTCCCGGGACATGCGGGAGTCGAGGGAAATGAACGAGCTGATAAACTGGCATGGCTCTGCACCCCCTGTAGATAGCCAGCCCGTGAATCGTGCCGATGTTATTAACGTCCTTAAAGATATGGCGAGAATTGAGGACTTTTGACGTCAGTGATTCCACATCGCTGTCCAGGATGAAAACCTGGAAGTAAGAATCGGCACAGCCAGACGCGAGAGGTACATTGGGAAAACAAAGCGCCTCGTCAACCAACACAGAACTGGCACTATTAGCCACCGGACGCTGATGCATATGCTGGGAGGAGGATCTGAGCACCTATGGACATGTCCAGAGTGCAATGAAGATACACCAACTGATACTCAACCCTTTTCGGCCCCTGCCCCCCTCCACCATATTTCCAGAACACCATCCCACCCCCCCCCCCCTTTCGTATTTCCTACCTAAAAATTTGGCCCCTTTCCTCCTTCACCATATTTTCAGAACGTCATTCCCCCCTTTCTTATCTCCCATCCCCGCTCCTACACAGTATACGTAATAATGGAAGCTAAATTTAATAGCACATACTAAAACAAGCCTAGACGTCCACATAAAACATGATTTGTGGGTCTGCTTACTTTATAAATTGAATTGAAGGATGAGACATATAGAACCGTACAGTACGAAGGAAAAACAGTACCAAGTAATCGGTTCTTGTATTAACGCGATCTTGAAATAATCTCCCCCCCCCCCCCCCCCAAAAAAAAACCCATAAAATCCCCCACCGGTTGAGAACCACTGTTCTAACATATCCCATTCCCACAGACGGCACTTTTTACTTGCATTGAAAGTTAGTGTGACTATTTTTGAATTCCCTTTAGGGCTTCTGTAACACACGGGACACACACAACACAAAATAATGTACACAGCAAGAGTATGTGACATATTTATTATAACACCTTTGGAACAATCAATGCAGAAATAAACACAAAAGACATTCTGGATTAAGCACCCAGCATGACACAAAACACAGGTTTGACTTCACTCAGCTGTGTGTTACCGTCAATTTGCACAAGTGAATTAAAAATAAGAGCTTCACATTTTGTCACTTTTAACAGCAACTGAACGTAGATTGGTTACCATAAACATACAATAGTCATAAAAATGAAATATTTTCTTAACACACAGACATTTCATTCTGGGCAATTACATGAAAAGCATATTGATCCAACATTTCACTTCCACATGTGATTTATGAAATAGTGAGAGTTCTGGTAGTAGAATTGGTCTGTGGACTGACCTCTGGACTTGCTTTGGGGTTCAACCCCCACAATTAGCAGGATTTAACCCCAAGTGGTATGAAATTTGGGATGGGATATACTATCATACAATGGCGACCGTTAAACTAAGTAACAGAAGCCGGCTTGCTAATGACTCCTCATGTGCTGCGTGGTCATGTGAAATATAGACCTAAAAATGTGCTCATGGCATGCCTTCGTAGCGAACATTAATCTGTGTACGGACGATACATAACACCTGGACAACCTAGTCACTTAGGTTGAAATCAGCAACAATGCATGAATTAATCCGGTAAATTATCCAATGACATTCAACCAACCTTGCACACAAAACCAACACAACAAACAATATGATGATATATGATCAAGCTCACAATAATGATGTAACACATTTGAACGATTGACAGCAGCCAAAAATATCCCCATTGGCAGAATTTGTATTTGTTACACTGTTCATTTCCTGGCTACATACAGTAAGTACATTTTAAGGTTTCTAGTCTTTTATTTTATATTTATCTATAGCTATATTATTATCTATAGCTTCTCGACAACACTGATACACTAAAAGTATTGTCCCTAGTTCTTTTTATTTAAGAAACCTCTTCAAGGTTAGTTATGACGCCTGTATAATGAAATGAACATTTATAATTAATAAAAAAGTTTTAACAATATTTCTCAGCAACAAGTTTTCTCTCCCACCAATTCGAAAATGATGACATATAAAATCGGATTATTACTGCCACTGTCCTGTCACAAGTGGGAAGCTAACACTAGGAGATGGGCAACAATAACCTTTCACATTGTATTATCATCTCACCAAGAGATAGACAGTGTTGGAGATCTCTTGCAGAATTCCTTAACTATGTTCAGGGCACCTTATTGAATCCATGAATTTGGCATTGATGTCTATCCAGCGGAAGGCAAATGCACAGATTAACTTTTGGTCCCTGACTGCTGTAATGTCTTGTAGGAAGCTTAGAATATTCTCTTATGCATCAACAGTGTTCTAACCATTGAGATCTGTTGCCATTGTAAACCTCTTATAAATATTGCACGTACTTTGCAGCACGTCACGATCAACCCCATGTTGACTTTCTAGACAATTTTACGTTCAGTAGTTGGCCATTGCTTTCTGAACAAGAAGCCAACGTTGAAATCCAACTTAATGCCAGTGCAGTAGCCCCCCCCCCCCCCCACCTGAAGGAAAGAGAAAGAGAGGAGAGATAGAATGAGAAATCTGCATGTCAAAGGCATCCAACCATATTTAATCCTGAATCAACAGATTAGTAGGCGTGGAGTAGATATTATGAACCAGAATTTGCCATGCCATATCTAGGCCATACTTAACTAATCTTACTAAAAAAGAGTGATGCAAAAAGGGCCAGGTGGGAGGAAGAAAGAGAGGGGAAAAGGGTCAAGATATGTGAAATAATTTACTGTCAATATATTTCTAATAAAACTACCTACTTACTTTTAAGAAAAATCTGATCAAAGATACCCTAAAAGTAATGCTCTTCACTGGAATATTTACTTATACATTTTGAAAGGACAAGAAAGACTGCTATGTGCTATACACCATGTTACCAGCTATTTCAGCATTTTAATATAATAAATGCAGACAATCTTCCAAAATGACTGCTTATTCAAGGCAAGAATCATTTAAATGGTAGGAACAAAATATTAAATCCGATGACATGAAAGAACAGATAACGGCACAGATACGGGACCAAAGTCAAATGGGAATTTGAAATATAATGACATTTTCATGTGCGAAGGAAGCTAATTAATTTTCAACTAGTGATTTTGTAATTCAGAATAAATCTCTTTATTTAATCAGTAATTTACAACAGACATTTACAGCTTTAATCACCTGCTTTTTATATAACTGAAACTTTTCTTAAATAACACAAATCGGATTTATGCATTTAAAACAATGAAAATGTTATGCTATTAAAATCTGTGTGTATATAAAAGAAAAGACAGTAGTTAAATCTGCCACACAGACAAACACTGAAAATAATTAGAGAAGCATATTGTGAAGACAAAAGTGCTCGTTATTTAATGAACACAGGGTTTCTCAGTAGTGGCGGAAATAGGAGCCGTCACCTTCAGCCTGACTGTAGTTATCATAACGAGTTGAACCACTAGCTTGCCCATGAGTAGCCGAACTGTAGGTCCTGTCATTGCGCTGTGTGGATCTGAAAGATTAGACGACACACATGTACTAGAATATAATTAATGAGCATTAATTAGAAAACAGAACCAGGAAGTCTGACAACACGGAAGACACAGGCAGATACAAACACATACTTCGAACAAAGTCTTAATGAGTGGAGGCAACAACCCTGAATACTTAGCCAGAAAAATGAAACAGCACAATAACAAAAAAGACATCCACATATGGGAAAGAAATAATGTAAACTGAAAGAAAGAAAGAAAGAAAGAAAGAAAGAAAGAAAGAAAGAAAAAGAGAGAGAGAGAGAGAGAGAGAGAGAGAGAGAGAGAGAGAGAGAGAGAGAGAGAGAGAGAGAGAGGAGAGGAGAGAGAGAGAGAGAGAGAGAGAGAGAGAGAGAGAGAGAGAGAGAGAGAGAGAGAGAGAGAGAGAGAGAGAGAGAGAGAGAGAGAGAGAGAGAGAGAGAGAGAGAGAGAGAGAGAGAGAGAGAGAGAGAGAGAGAGAGAGAGAGAGAGAGAGAGAGAGAGAGAAATGGAAGAACAGACAGGAAGGCTGTAAATACAGAAATGGGGAAAGAGATAAAAAAATGTGTTGCATATCTTTTACATGATGTTGCAGTCAATCCCAGAATATTTTGACAGTATGTGATTTCTTGGCAAGTTTACATTCAGTAGTTTGCCACTGCTTTCTGAACTACCAGCACTTATACTAGTGTATGAAATAGCAGTGCAAAGCAGTCTGCTTCAAATCATCTGCAGCTGTCTTTTGAATGCAGTATTGCAAATTGGCAGCTGGAAAGAGATGAGTCCTTTAAAAAATTAAAACTTAGCATAACTATGTAACCCAACCTATACATACATATATGGATATGAAAAAATAATCTGGTGATAAGATGAAAGATTGTTGAATATTGTTGCTGGTTGGACAGAGAAAGACTGAATTGTGAACAAAATGATTTTCCAAGAAAATGGAATTAGATGGGGTTTGGAAACATCTGCTGACTTCCTGCCAATTTCACCAATATATATATATATGCCATGTCACATCTTTTGCACAAGGGAGCTGTGGTAACCAGACACTTGTCTGGCACATTTGAATGTTAAAAATGTGCCCTATGTGCAAAAACGTTGCTAATGACGGCATAATGGTGTGCATCCAATGTGGGAACATTTGCTAGTGCCTAAAGGAAGAACAGCCCAGATTGGGAGTAGGCTTCTAAGAAGTATATCCTGAAGGTAATGATCTCGTCTAGAAGACAATAAATAGTCTTGTTGGTTTAGGTGGTCAAGAAATTCAAAAGAATATAGTAAATTTAAAATATAATTATACACACAGCTAGAACTACTTTCTCCTGTTTAAATCTGAATTTTAAAGAAAATGTGGTTTTCAACATGACCATTCTTTTCTCCAACTGCAGTTGTAATTTCAAAACCATTCTCTAAAACAACTACAAAATTTAACCATTTTGTGTCTGTGTATGAGAGAGAGACCTACCTGTCAGAATTAGGGTAATCAGCAGCTCTTCTCACATTACTGGTGCCTCTCTCTGACCCATGTGACCTGTTCAGTGATGACCTATCACCTTTGTTGCGACCAGCATCACTACTTGAACCTCCCCCAAAAGCTTGTGGCTGTCTTGTGTTTTTATGACGAATTGTATCTCCACCTTTACCATTACGGTCGTTGCGATCACGGCTGTTTCCTGGGACGCTCAGATCCATTCTTTTGTCTGGTCTGCTGGGACGTTCCATGCGATCAGCCCCAGATCTGCCAAGTCTATCCGGCCTGGTGGGCTCATTTCGAATTCCTCTGTCGATTCTACCAGCACGATCAGATGACCAGGAGACACCTCCAAAGCTTGATTGGTGCTGCAAGGGACAAAATATATGCAATTAGTTAACAATACGTCAATAAACACATGACACATACAATTTTCTGCTGGCCCTAATTCACCGCCAAACTGTCAATGTAATAAAGCTCGATTGTTGGTGATTACCACCCCCAATAAGTGTGAAGAAAACAAAAACTAGAGGATCTCTTTACAAGCTGGGGGGCAAAATTGGTGTGTGGTGCAAACACACACCTTCACCCATTACCAATCTGCACTTGGTGGATGAGATGATCAATTAATATCATGCTGGCACTCTTTACTTCCCAGGACATTTTATGGTAGCCATTTTGACTGAGTCAACAAAAACCTGTTATGACAGGGATTTGAACAAATGACCACTGGCATGGCAGGTAAGCGTGTCAACCACAGCACTGCCGCAACTTCCAATTGTAAACTCAGTCAATGATAAAGGTAGGTTTCATGGTAGACAACTGCAGTAGGATTGTGAAGTGGTAGATATACTGAGGTAGGGTGGTACACATAATCTTGCTAACACCAACCACATTTGAGCATTAAGAAGAAACATGAATGCTACTTACGTGGTGGTCTATGACACGAGTAGATGAAGCTAGCGGCTCGCCGCCAAAATGTCTTGGTGCGTGGTCTAGTAAGGGTACTTTATGAGGTGGCCCTGCAGCTGGATAATTGTTTGGAAGCATGTGGCTTCCTCCCACTTGAGTTTTATTGAGCATCGCAATCTGATTCTTAATGGCTTGGTTTAACTGGTTTTGAAGTTGCAGCATTTCTTTAGTTACCTATGCACAGAAAACAGTATTTTAACGATGAGAAGTCATCAGGAAAAAAACTATGTTTTTACACTATGAGAGGAGAAGGTGTTAAGGTTCCTGTGACAGCTGGGAAGATCAAGGAAAGGTGGGGAATGACTTAGTGACAATGGTCAATAGGGAGAAAATGCTGAATGAGTTTGTAGAATGGTGTGGAAGACAGCTTTGCCACAGCTAAAAACAAAAGGTTCATGTCCTTTGCAGGACATTGCGATCAACCCCAATTACAGATTGATTTTTTAGGGGAGTTACGTTCAGTAGTTTGCCATTGCTTTATGAACAGGATGTCAATGTCCAACTGACTGGAGAAGGGGTTAAACTTCTGACCCCACCATCGCCCACTGGAAGTTTAAGAGCAAGAGCATTAAGCCCTGTGGCTACACAGGCTGCCTGCTGCAGTTAACCAGACTTTCACCCGTGTTGCCGGGGACCATAAGGGAAGTGAAGAATAGTAACACTTGCCTTTCATGCATGTCGTAAGAGACGACTAAGGAGGTTTTGGGTTGAGACATAGTCTACAGTCTATGGGACTTCTGGTCCCCAACATGGCAGATAGACATTGAAACCATTAAGATCTCTGGAGTGTTTATGCTTGTGGCTACGGTTAGCATTCACACTTTCCTCATGTTGGACTGGTAGTGCATAGTTCCGTCGCCCTGCTACTGTGTGAGTGTGTGGCACGACACTGAGCTGTGAATTTCGCATGGAATGCTTTTACATCTGTCCGCGCAGTTGTTTGTAGCGCAAACTGATTGTTCAAAACATTGGCGGCTGGCTGTTGCTGAATTGATTGTAGTGCATTTTTCAGGAGTTTGTGCTTTGTGCGGTTCTTTCGGCGGGTCGCCCAGCGGAAAGAGACCGAGCCATATGGAACAAAACCTGTGTCAATGAAGTCTTTCTGGTAACTGCCGATTCCATCAACGATGAACTATTTTTCGTGGAGGACTTTTGTGTTGGCATTCTGGGGGTGACATTATACACAGTGTACCTGTGCGAGCTGTTGGCTTGCCGAAACTCCTGTCTATTCCATTGTTCACAAAGGGCAGTGAGGAGCATTTTGTGTGATATTCACTAGCACAGGGACGGAGCATAATGGCGACCACCCGTTGTGAAGTTGGAACCGCGACTAACTAGCTAACTAACTAGTTCAATCAGATGCCGTCTCCCCAATGAAGGTTGGCTGCAATGGATCTCCAACACTATCTGTATCTCGCTTTGACTGTACATTCTGTCAGGCTGATGTTCGCTTTCAGTTCAAGCGTAGTCCATTGACACAACTTCTAACAGTGTTGGGCTGAATTTTGCATATGGATGGCTTATTATAATCTAGCTATTAACATTGTCCCTCGTCATCCGGTTGTAATTTACGTCCCCAAGTCAAAACAATAGGTCAACCCTTAAGTCCAACTGTCCGGTGTAGAGGTTGAACCTCTTACCTCAGCACCCCGGATGTTTAAGAACACGCTTTTTTATCCATTCAGCCATGCTGACCTAAGAAATATGTTTACAAATTCACCAGCAATCCAAGCAGATAATATATGCATTTTAGCACCTGCCAATAAAGAATGAGCACTTGTAATGATAGGGTTTCTGCCTCACAGTATCAGTAAAGAGGTAATGCTAATACTAAATCAACCAACATACATTTCTTTCCCTTGAATCGCGATCTCTGTTTCGTCTGATAATCGGTCGCTCCATGATTCTTCTGCGGCCTGGTCCCATTGGAGGATACTCTCTCATCCCTGAAATGGATTGTTGAACAGTGAGGAATTACAAACAGTCTGCTACAAACACATTCTTGTGCTGATGTTTGTTTTCATCATGCTGTAATTTAAGCTGGCATGATTTTTATATTAACATTAACTACCACAGGTGGAAACATTAAAGCTTACTCTTGTACAACATGAAGATTTGGAGAGTGGTGATCCAAACAGCATGCTAAATTTGATCATACATGAGGACTCCAATATTGCCAGGACTGTCTCTCAGCCTGAAACACTGGCAGGCTTCGTCACAGCAGACATCAAGAACCTTGGGGAAGCACAGAGAAATCACCTCATCCCAATGCCATTTGTCACCCAGTAGGATGCTTGAAAGGTATCCTGTCCCACTAGCTTTCATCAGCTTGAAAAATCTGCTTTTGCAAAACACCACATGGGGCATTATGAGACTTTGGTTGTCTGTAATGGGCAAACCTTAGTCACCCCATATGATGGTAGTTAGGGTTAACTATTCTTTGTTCCCTCATACCTTGCAGTAAACCTCCCAGCACCCCATTAGAAGGCATTGTGTCATATATTTTTGACAGAATTGATCTATTTATAAAGGAGTATTTTATTCAGGCATTCACATGAATACAATATAATAGTAATTACAAATACCTGGTCCTTGCATCTTGTCCAGTCCAAATCGATGACCCTCCATACGTCTGGGTGGTAGTGTACGGTGGTGGTATGGTACTTCTCTCATCCCCTCGCCTAGAGGAGGACCGTTTGGCCTCTGACCTCTCATGATTTGTCCCCTAGTTGGTTTTGTTCTGATAAGAATTGCTCTTTTCTTTATTAGCTGCGCCCTTCTGTTTAGAGGAGTCATCCCTGGTCTCTTACGCAGGGAACTCTGATTCAAACTCTCTACGGAATCTGGTGGACCAGTGTCTTTCTTCTCAGATGGAGGAATGAAAAACAGCGGTGGAAGTGTGATATTCTTCACTGTTGAAAATTAACAGAAAAGTCAAAATTTATTAAGAAGAACATGCTTAGATTAAAAAAAAAAAAAAAAAGTAGAAGTTTGGAACACTGATATTTGTTTTTGCTGTGTATTTGCCGTAGAGTTAGGTAAAACATTCAATTATGCATGCTTCAGTCTAACACATCTCATGTGATTGATTTCAAGAAAATTTAAGAGAAAATGAATGCACTTGAATAGGCTGAAAGTTTTTGGGAGTCCTATTACCATGAAACCTCAAAGAAAGGGGTTTTGATTCTAGCAGATATCGTATCAGTTGCAGCTATTTGTGTGTGCATCAAGAGAAGTGTATTATGATCCAATCTGATGATACTGATAGCAGTTGAACAGCTGAGTTGATCAGGGGATAGACAGAGCTGACAATCAATGCAGCATTAGCCATAATTCAAAATGTGCAACGCTAACTTCAGTTGTCACCCCAGATCATACAATGTCTATACATAAAGTAACATTCCATCCGTCATGTGCCATGCCGATAAGCGTGGCGGTCACATCTCGGTCTTCCCCTTCAATCTTGTCAGTCGTCACCAAGTTCTCCAAGTCATTTCTTCTCATAACATGCCTAAATAATTTTGACTGCCTATTTCTAATGATTCTAACCAGTTTACGATCTTCATTTGTTTCTTGAAGGACTTGTTCATTGGTTTTTCTGCCTGTCCATGGTATTCTTTGCATTCTCCACAGAAACCAAATTTCCACAGCCATCAGATGTTTTTCAGCTTGACTGCTTATGGTCCACGCTTCACATCCATACAAAAGTACAGGTTCTATGTAGCACCTCAACACTCTTTTTCTCGTTTCAATTGATAATCTTTTTATTGGTCAGCATGTTTTTCATCTTGCAAAAGGCTACCTTCTCAATGGCAATTCTTGTTCTAATCTCTTCAAGGCATCTCCCATCAGATGAAATGACTTCCGAGATAACTGTATCGATCCACTTGCTTTAAGAGTATGTCCGTTTACTCATATATTACATTGTGGTATTTCCTTCTTTCCAGTGACGACCATAATCTGTGTCTTCTTCTCTAGTTGTTCACTGTGTGCAACAACCTCATCTACTAAATTTTGCAGGTTCTTTTCATTGTCTGCAATCAAGACTGTATTATCTGCATATCTAATGTTATTGATGTATTGTCCCCCAATGTTGATTCCTTCCATATCTTCTATATTTCTGAAAATATTTTAACTGTACAGGGAAAAAAGATAGAGATATTACACATCCTGTCTCACACCTCTTTTAATAGGCTGATATTGACCTACATTGTTATCAATTCTGATGGCAGCGTGTCTGAAACATGTCTTTCACAAGTCTAAGGTCTTTTCCATCAATTTGTAGATCTTCAAGCATCCTTATCATGTCGACATGTCTCACTTTATCAATAACCTTTGTGTAGTCAATAAAGCAAAGATACCGATCTTTGTTTACTTCTATAGAACGTTCAATTACTGTTCTCAGTATATGCACAGCACTTACTGTGCCCTTGCCTTCTACAAACCCATATTATTATTCTATTTCGGATTGTATTTTCTTCCTAACTCAGGAGGTATATCTCCAGTATCATACATTGCGTTCAGCAGTCTGGTGACTTGGTCTATTCCATAAGGCATTGACCATTTCTATTGTATTGTTATCTGTACCCGGGAGCTTGCCAGTTTTCATATGGTTAAGAGCATTCTGAACTTCCATCTTCAAAATTGATGGTCCTTCATTATTATTCCGATGATCATATTGTTCTTCTCTTGTATCATCATAAAGGTCTTTCACATAATATGAGCATACATGTAAAATCTGATCTTTTTCTATTATGATTTTGCCATCTTTGGTTTTTAGGCAACCCGTTGATGTGTGTGTTCTTTTGTTAGTGAGGTCATTAATTCTTTTGCGCATTAATTTGGTATTCCGGGTGTTGTGTTGGTTTTCAATGTCCTTGCAATTTTCCTCAAGCCATGTTTCTTTTGCCTCTTTGCATAGCTTCCTAATTTTCCTGTGAATCTCTTCATATTTTTCCTTGTTATTTCTTGTTACTGCCATGAGTTTTAAGATGTCTTCCGTCATCCATTTCTTGCGTCCTATTATCTTTATTTTTGGGATGGTAACATTACCTGACTACAAAATCAACCATATCTGTATTAACAAGAAATTTAGATAACCTCTACATGAAGTAAAAGTTTTTAGTAACGCAGATGTAATTCATACAAATTCTGCCGATAAATAAATTTAGGTTGAATCTTGAGTGCAACAGGAATGTTATGTCACCAATATTATTCTTACTGACTGACTACAGACAGGGTTATGACAACTACTGGGGGAAAAAAAAAAAAATGAAATTAGATGGACTCTACAACTTGACGAAATAGCACTCCTATAACACACACATGCAAGATAAACTAAACCCACCTGATAGTAGGTCACAACAAATCAATTTATTTAGTAGAATGTACTTTGCAGAACCTCGCTCCCCCGGGAAGGTTAACCCGGTCAACAAATGCCCGCAGAAGTCGGATGTGTCGGCCTAACAGCGCAAGAACGCAGCTCTGCTGTAAACAGGCACAGCGCAATCACGTCCGGGGAAAAAAAATCCGGATGAACGCAGCAGCAGAAGAACCTCGCTCCCATAACAACCGTCTGGAAAACTTCTCGATCACAAGCAAGATGTCCCGCGTCCGATACACCCATCTGGAGATCATCCACTACATCCTGCACTCATCTTCTCTATGGCCTTCCTCTTCCTCTCTTCAGAGGCATACACCCCTCCATTATTGTTCTCTCCAAACTTTCATGACGTTTCATGTGACCAAAATATATATAAATTTTCTTTGTTCCATCGTCTTTAATAGCCAACCCTCTTCAATATTCAGCTCTTGAAGTATGAATGCATTTGTTATTTTCTTTACCCAAGATATTCTTAAAACCCGTCTATAACATTTACATTCAAAAGCATTTATGCGCTGCTCAGCTTGTTTAGTAAGAATCCAGGCCTCACAAGAGTACATTGCAATGGGAAAGATGCATGCTCTTAAAAATCTCATTTTTGTAGTTCCATCTGTCCCACTCCATAATTTATTCAATTGTTTTAGTCTTTGAAGATCAACTGATAGTCGTCGTTTAGCCGCGCAATCTTGGTTATGAGAACAATGGAAGCAGGTGGTGGATGGAGTGTGGAAGCAGCTGACAAATTGTTGTTATGGTTATGCGATAGGCAGATGATCTCATCAGTAGAGACAATGGCTAAGGCCACCGACTAGTAAGTCACTGCCCAGAAGGAAAGCAATGGCAAATTACCTTCTGCAAAACTTGCCAAGAAACCCATCACATAGGGGAAAAAGAAAGGAAATGAGATAAAACCTATCAAATAAGACGATAAAACCTGAGAATAGTATAACTAGACATCCATTTGTCTGGACCCACAAGGTGAATGAAATAGTGGGAGACCTAAAAACACACGGAGGAGGGAGTTAAAGACATAGATGAATAATATGGGAAGCAAGTAGAAGGAGCTGCTGGAGTTGGCAAAAGATAGGATGGCCTAGTGTGAGATGGTTGAAGGTCCATGCCTTGATAAAAGGCAAAAGATAGGATGGCCTAGTGTGAGATGGTTGAAGGTCCATGCCTTGATAAAAGGCAAAAGATAGGATGGCCTAGTGTGAGATGGTTGAAGGTCCATGCCTTGATAAAAGGCAAAAGATAGGATGGCCTAGTGTGAGATGGTTGAAGGTCCATGCCTTGATAAAAGGCAAAAGATAGGATGGCCTAGTGTGAGATGGTTGAAGGTCCATGCCTTGATAAAAGGCAAAAGATAGGATGGCTTGGTGTGAGATGGTTGAAGGTCCATGCCTTGATAAAAGGCAAAAGATAGGATGGCCTAGTGTGAGATGGTTGAAGGTCCATGCCTTGATAAAAGGCAAAAGATAGGATGGCCTAGTGTGAGATGGTTGAAGGTCCATGCCTTGATAAAAGGCAAAAGATAGGATGGCCTAGTGTGAGATGGTTGAAGGTCCATGCCTTGATAAAAGGCAAAAGATAGGATGGCCTAGTGTGAGATGGTTGAAGGTCCATGCCTTGATAAAAGGCAAAAGATAGGATGGCCTAGTGTGAGATGGTTGAAGGTCCATGCCTTGATAAAAGGCAAAAGATGACGTGCATAAATAAACTCCCAATCAACGCTGATGTGTGCAGTCAGGATAAGATTTTTACTTTTATAAGATAAAAATCTATTGCCTTACCAGAGATAATAACTCAAGTTCCATGTGTAAATCTGATATATTAAGCTTTTGATTAACACCATCAAGACTATACAACTGATTAAAAAAAATATATATATAGTATAATATAGTTATAATATATAAATAAGCTCAATCATAAACCTATTATGGTGCTTAGGTAACCAGACAACTACACAAAAGCTACAACAAATGCACTGTGACGTTTTCTAACCTGATTCATCAATTGAGATCTTGACGTGGACATCATTTATCTCAAGACGCTTGAATGACTTGTACACTAACAGTGATGTTACTGGGGTCTTGCATTTCACAGTCGCTTTGCTATAGGATGTATTTGTTTGAGGGGGATAAAGATGTGAAATAAATGAGAATTATAAAGTCTGGATGATTAAAAAACTGCTTAATAACAGAAATAGTGTTTACTGCATGAGCTTCCTTTTTTTTCTGTCACTCCCCCTTTACATTAGAGTATAGAGTTAAAAATAAGATGACTTACTGGAAAAAAAATGCTAGAATATATGTTGCTTTAAAATAAGTAGAAAAGTTTTCAATATCACAACTTTCTACGGAAATGTGGCCTGCCAATAAAGAAACTACATACAGATGAAGATATATTCAGACAGATATTATCACAAATCTTAGTGTATAAAGTAAAATATTTTTTAAATAAAATTTCTAAAAATTATTTAAAAAACAAAATAAAAACAGGATTACATCATAGAAAAAGAATTAAGTTGACCACTGAACGCAAGTTGAAAATAAGGATGATAGTAAGGAGTACTTAAAAACTGGTTGTGGGAAAAGCACACTTAATTCATACAGCAAGCTGAAATACAAGTTATTAAGCATATATGTTTGTGCATGTGTAAGCATGCATTATACACACACAAATTAACAACGCTGTACTTGGCTGTTCATGAAGTTATACTCTATTTGATTAGAGTGAAAAGCTAGCTTCCCCTGAGATGTTTCATTTTTCCCCCAAAAGATGTTATGTGAAGCTGACAATCCTCTTCAACAAGATGTGTGATCCAGGAAGATAAAGAATCAGTGGCAGACAGCAACCGTTGATTAGCACTTGGGTAAGAAGATGAAGAGACGAGTCAACAGTGCCATTCTGACGTCAAAAGATGTCTGCTTTCAGCATATTCTGGAACATATTGCACTTTGCACTTCTAGTCTTGGCAGCTGACGGTCAAGAATCACAATGTGAACATTCTTTGACAAATGAACTCCAATGTAACGTTGACCTGTGATGTTTTCTTATCTTTGACTTCTCAGCTAATGACAGACGTGACCTGTAATGCTGCCGTTCACATTACTATGGATGATTGTGCAGATGTATGAATATAGCCATTGTACTCTTGTTATGTACAATCAGACTGATACCATTTCTGCCTTGAGGTAATATTTGTATGAGTTTTGTTCAGTCATATGTCATGCATACATCCCTTTCTCATCCAAGTATTATATGAAAATGCTTTTATGTTGTTTCCAAAGCTGAAAGACCACCATGAAGTACTTCAGTAGATGTTGAATGCTGTAAGTGAATCATGAGCACCTGGCCTTCATCATAAGCCCTGGGCGCAGCTCAAAATCAAATCCCATGATGTGCTTTAGAAGCAATATATATATAATGGTGTTTAGCACTTGTTCTGTTTGGGTATCAGATTAAAAGTTGACTGACATTTCCGCTTGTTTTTTACTTGAGTATGAATTCACGAAGTCGACATATTCTGCATTAAGTAGAAAATGGCTATTGAGGGCACAAGGATGGTGAATGCAAATGTTCCCGTTTACCGCAGAGCCAAGTTCAAATGCATTAGTCATTAGGAACGTCAGCATGAAGGAGTCAAAAACAGCAATTAGGTGCTGCCTTTACACATTTCTTGGCATCCTTATAGATGACCATATTACGGCCGGTTTCATGAAACAGAATGGCATTTTGACATACCCTGCCTGCGTTACTCACCGTTCATCTGGATCGTCGCTGTCAATAATTTCAATATCAGTTGCGAAGGGAAAAAGTGCCCCGATGAAATCCTTTGTGGCTGCTTTGGGCAGCTTGGTTAAGGTGACAGTCCTCTCTACGAGAGTGCCTGAAACAAGATTGAACATGTTGGCGACGTAAGTGAAGAATGATGTAGTGCTGGCCAAACCGTAGCTGGGATCTTGGCGCAAGAAACCTGAGTTTTGTGGGCATCAATGATCTGTAGTAACAGCGACACTCAAGTATTCTTAGAATACTGCTGAATGGTAGTAAAATGTCAGCAATGCTTTTGCAAGGATATAAGACATGCAGACACGACATAGATAAGAGCTTCAAGTCAGTGATTTCAGATGAAATCATGACATAGATGACACCCATGCTTCAATCTGTGAGCAAAGCAGGGCAAAATTACTTGATTAAATGAGAGGGATTGGTTGTTACCAAATGTTTCTAACCAATTTTCACAGCAATCACTTGTCTCTATGGAGCTATAGGATATTATCAATAACAAAAAAAAGAAGAAAAAGCCTTCTTTGCAGCCTTTTTGTCATAAGCATTGCTGACTGGCGATGTGATTCTCCATTTCTCAAGTGACAGGCTTTAAGATCTTGATGCAGAAGAATACAGTTGAATGTAGGTGGCATTCACTTTACTGTTTAGAAGGAAAATAGCATGGCTTTTGTTAGAACATTAACAATAGTTACCACCATGGCACTGTTTGTTCATTTCGAGTCATCGGTCATGACGTACTGCTTGTAGTAGCGACGAGTTGGCACTGAAGTTTGGTACTTACGACATCAATTGCGATGCTGGATGCCTTGCTAGTCTTCTTTTGAGATGAAAAGTGACACAGTATTCAAACTGATCTTAACATAACAGGTTACTGAAACAAGACAACTTGCATTCTCTCCATAAACAAAGATGAAGCAATAGCATTCTAAACACACACAAAAATAAATATAGTGGCATTCTGAAGAGTTTGCTTTTACAGGGCATGAGGTATCAATTCTGTGGTAGTGCTACGGCTAAGAACGATGCAACATTAAGATGCGTGATGCTGTAAGAAAACAGAAACAGCCTCACTTGATGTGCATGTATTGGCTGACGATGAGGTCTGACTGTTGGCCACGAATGCACCAGAACACGTATTTATATATGAACAAATACATTTGCAGTCCCAGCGCTTGACATTCACATGTTGTAGTCCTGTAGTTTTACAACCAACCCCTTTAATCACTCAGTGTGTCCGTATGAACAGCAAACCCATGAAGAGAGTCAGGACCTCCTAACTTGACTGTGTCAAATGTGTGTCTTCTCTGGCAAATTCTTGTCATCCAATGAGGGCAAAGATTTAACACCATCAGTTCTGTGTATTAAGCTAAGTTGTGTGTAAATGCTGAGAATCAAGAAGCAATCCATTTCTAAACGATAAGACTCCCTTGAAAAGCTATGTTAACTGTTTTGATGATGATACATGCTGGCGAGTTTTCTTGTAATGCTTCTGACATTTCCTCTGATTAATGAAGTGGATTCTTTGATGCTCTATTTTCCACTTGTTCTGTCAATCTTGAACATATGAAGCAACAAGCCTCATTTACTAATCCCATTAATCAAAACTTGATGCATGATGATCCAGAAAGTTGATGACGGTAGTGTGGGTAATCATTTGGTGATCTAATAAGTTGAGTTCTGCCACAACCTGAAGTTTGACACCTGCTAACACTCTATTTCATCTGGTGACATCTTAGATAAAACCAACAAAAATGTTAGCAAAGCTTTCAATACGAAGAGGAAAAGAACTAAGATAATTACAGGTTACTGGTCTCAATCTTATATATAAATTAGGATCTCCGTCTGTCTGTATGTATGTATGTCCTTTAGTTTGTTCGCGATCGGCCCATCCGATTGAGATGAAATTTTCTACACGCCTTCCTTTCATTCCAGCGCTGCCAACTGTGATATTTTGTTAGTGTGAAATCGCCTGCTTACTCAGTATTATTTCATTTTTCATTATAATTTCATATATCTCAGGGGACGTAACTCTGTAAAAGTTATTTCAAGGGGCATAACTTTTCTGTATAACTTAGTCATATTGTGGCATCGTTTTCAAAGATTTATAAACTCTTTGTCCATAGTTATGTACCGGCATATGAGTTATAATAAATAATGATACAATCTGTAAGGCATTTTCAAAGTTTTCATAAAAATAATGCACAATGCACAACATTGTAACTCATCTTTTTTTGCTTAAGAAGTTACTGTAGTCATGCAGGTGATTAGAAAGAGTTTTCATTAAAAATAATGGATGGTGTGTGGAAGGACATTCTTTTAAGTTACTTTTTTTGTTGTATGAATTTAATGAGAACTTATATGACTACTTATATGAATTAAATGAGATGCTCCCCACCAGGGACTGGGCGAAGCCGGACAGGGTCAGGCAGACAGATAGACAGTCGGGAACAGGAACTTATATGACTACTTATATAAATTAAATGAGATGCTTCACATCAGGAGCTGGGCGATGCCGGGCCGGGTCAGACAGACAGACAAATAGTCGGTAACGGGAACTTATATGACTACTTATATGAATTAAATGAGATGCTCCCCACCAGGGACTGGGCGAAGCCGGGCAGGGTCATGCAGACAGATAGACAGACAGATAGACAGTCGGGAACGGGAACTTATATGACTACTTATATGAATTAAATGAGATGCTCCACACTAGGAGCTGGGCAATGCCAGGCCGGGTCAGAGACAGACAGACAGACAGTCAGTCGGTAACGGGAACGAGAACTTATATGACTACTTATATGAATTAAATGAGATGCTCCCCACCAGGGTCTGGGCGAAGCCGGGCAGGGTCAGCTAGTATAATATAAAAATAAAAAATAACAGCATTTTTAAGCAAACAGTGAAAGGTCATCAGAGGGTTGACTTCACTGCACCAGGTATTACTCCACCAGAACCGGCCTTTCTCCATAGAACAAGCTTGCCTGCTGAGAGCACAGCAATGAGTCTCTGGTAAAATTGCATTTGTGATCTGAACAATGCATTCCGAAAATAAAACCACAATCTCTAGAGGGTGAGACAGGCGGTGTGATCACCTCCACTTGGCTAGGTAAACAACATGGTTAGCCACAGAAAATAAAACCACAATCTCTAGAGGGTGAGACAGGCGGTGTGATCACCTCCACTTGGCTAGGTAAACAACATGGTTAGCCACAGAAAATAAAACAGCTTTACAGCAGTTGTCACATTGCTGGGATAATTGGGAGCGACTTGGTTGTATAGCATTTACCTCTTGAGCAGACCTGGTATGACTTGCATTTTGATTAGACTTAGCAGATACAGTCACTGACTGTACAGTTAATGTAAACTATTCACACTTTCTGGCCAGTAAGCGTATTGTTCTAAGACAATGTGTAGCCTTTTAGTGAAAGATACACAATATGTCTGCATTCACGCTGGGAATTGAGTTGGCACTGGTTGACAATGAAATACTTAAAACTCATGCAGTAAGCATTACAAGCCTAAGCTGAATATTTTGGTGCGTGATAGGGAGAAATTCTCTACATCAACCTCACCCCGAGAGGTTTCATGACCTGAAAGTTAATGTGCCACATGACTTAAACATTTCCCCGGAGGATTCATCATCAAACCAATATTTTTACCACTTGCCTTATTGTAACTTACAAACGGTAAGTCTATAAACTCACACCTCATGTCTCTGCCTCTATCTCCCTCATAAAGTTAACAGCAAATCAGTTAGTTAATGCAGTTTCACAGTTCCCAGACATACTGGGTCGAGGGTTCAAAATCAGCCACAGGTGATCTGGGAGCAGATTGCTTTGCACTGAATCCAAGGTATGAGAGTTGGACATTCAGAAAGCAATGGCAAATCACTGAACGTAAAAATTACCTAGTAAATCACAAATGGTTCACGGGAGGTCAGCATGGTTGAATGGATATGAGCGTGCATTCTTAAGCATCGAGGTGCATTAAAATGTTCACTTCTTGTATTTGACTTGACCGCGCAAATTACAAGTACATCTGAAGTCTGAGTGGGATCGCTTGATGGCACAAAGCGAGTGAGAAAATACACAACAAATGGCTAATAAATGCAGAGGTTGACGCAAGTCATGTAAATGAACATGCAACTAACTTTAAAAAACAAATGCCTACACACATATATTTACTCACCCTTTTCACCTCTGGCATCAAAAATCTTCTTTGAAAGGAACTTGTCAAACATCAGAAAAGCTATGAGAAATTAGATGGGAAAATAAATGAAAATGCATTTAATTCACTGAAAACACTAAATGGAGAACAAAATTTGTCAAAAAATTAATTTTGTAAAAATCAATACTATAATGAATTCTTATCCGTACCGTGTTATCTATGTCTGTCCAGCTGTTTGTCTCATGTACTACCATTCATTTCTGATACCGATGTTAATCCATGCTATTTCAAGCTGTCCACCATCTGCACTCTTCCCCTCCACCTTTCCAGCTGTCATAATGTACTCTAGCTTTCCCCTTCTCATGTTGTGTCCAAAGATTAATGCTCTAGAGGATGAGAGTTAACCAGGAAACCGCAGTCAACAGTCTATTAATGTTCAACTTGACCATCTCTCAACATCTGCTACATTGCAGCCATTAGATGAACTAAGCAAAGGTGTTTTGTATACTAAACCGTAGGCTATTCAGAAAGACTTCATAGTGACTTTGCATTTGCCGTGGGAATGTCAAATGCTCCATATTTTAACAGTATAAGTTATTATGTAATGTATTTCAATAAAAACATGTTTCATCTATTCACTTCATATAATATATAACACTTTTGTATACACTTGATGAGATGCAGATATGTATATTACATTGTTTCAAATTTCTATTGTTTTCCTGCTAACTTCTGCATTCCAGTGTATTATTTTGAGTGTTTGGCCTGACGCTCTATTCTCATGTAACCAGATTCAACAAGACATTTGATAAGGACCCCCAGTATTTGTGGTTGGACTCTTTCAAGGCACATGGCCTAGTACACCTGCAGGCGAGCACCATACTGTTTTGCTGATAAAGGTATATCTTCATTCAGGGGTCATAGCCAAATTTACACCCCAACCCCAGGAATTTTCAGGCAGTTCAAGAAAATTCTGAATGTTCTTCAAGGCTGTTGAACACAGTGCCATAACTATACCAATGCACACAAGTGTCTGGGTTTATGCAGATACGCATGAACACACAAAAAACATCCAATTGTTTGTGCAATAACAAAAGTTAAATTCTGCAGACAGCTGTGTAGCAGCCGTAAGTGGTTGTATGTAGTAGTGTCATCATAATAAGTTACAAGTAGTAGTAGTAGTAGTAAATGTTGTACTTAGTAGCAGCAGTGACAGTTGTAGCTGTTACAGTGGCATCTGTAGTAGTAGTAATAGTGGTAGCACTAGTTATAGCAACAGAAGCAGCCGTTGTTACTATTAGCAGTAATAACAGTATTTACTAGTAGTAGTAACAGTAGAAGTTATTATTTCCAGTTTGTTTTAGACATAAGCCCCAAAACAGACACACACAAAAAGCGTTCAATCTCTCACAAGAGTAATGCTTACAACTTACTACATTCTGTGAACAGTTGTGCAGTAGTGGTAATTGTTACTAGTAGTTATAGGTAAAATTAATATAATATGCACAAACAGTATCACAATAGCCCATTATGGTGTGAAATTATACCTAGCTTTTCCATTACAGAAAACTCATGGTGCTAATTCTGGTTCCACATGGCTTGTGCTAAAAATAGAAGTCCATCTATTTATAAAACGACGGTAGCCTTGGACAGCACTGATACAATTGAGATTTCTATTTCCATACATATACAGATTTTTTTTTACACAAGTCACAAACACAATATGGAAATTCTCTTTTCATACCTAGTCAAAAGGATATAAAATACGTACCTTTGCATTCTTTCTTAGATTCTGTACCATCTTCTTTTCCTCCGGTATCCTTCCGCACTACCTCAATGCTCAACATATTATGATGAAACTCCATTCGCAGCAATTTACCAATGATAGTTGCTGTTTCCTTTTGAGTGGCTACATACAACTCTGCTTTCCTTTTGGATGAAAAAAATTATATATATTAAAATCCAAAATTTCCTTCATAATAATAATGAACATGCAAATTTATTCACAGTAAAGCAAAATACTTCTCTACGGCAACAATGCAGTAACTTATTTCATGATCTGGATTACGTTAGAAGGTGGATAGTGAAATGGTTTTCTTATGTTTGCTGTATAACTGTCATATATGCACTTCTCAGTTTACAGATACACTATAAACAGCTTAAAAATCCTAACAAAACCGTAAAGCACCACGAACACAAAATATTACCCATGTCGGCCTTCGCTTGGAATATACAGAAGACTTTCAGAAGCCAGCTTACATAGTATACTCATATAGTTCAGCTGCAAATCTTCTGCATGTAGAGGATAAACCTTAAGCTGCCACTTGCGTTCTGTGAATAAATATATGGCAGCTATGTATATGTGTGTATGTGTGCATAAAGTGTACGAAAACACATTTTAAAACTAGCTACAGCTGTAAAATTAGTATCTTAACAAGAACGCAAGAAATGAGAAACATATGGAGCAACACACACCTCATTAACAAACACTAAAATATCTCAAGCAGACTAAGACAGGAGGTGATTACAACCAAGCCAAATGGAAAAATACTGCCTGAAACAGTTCCAGAAAACAATATACAAGCGGCTGACAAGAATAAATCAGGAAGCAATAGACAAATAAGGACAGCAATAAGAAACTAAAAAGGCGCTCCACGAAGCTGAAATTGTGTGAAGACATTTCCTCAAACAACTAAAAATTACAATAACTAATGTACCCTTCCATACATATAGATCACAGGTGATGCTCACTTTTTGTGCCAACGCAATAATCTAACTTACAATTCTCCACTACCCATGATCATCCCCAAGACACAGATTACTTTCCAAACACAATTTTCAAGGCTGCTCAAAATATAACATTTCTTCTTCTGCGTTCATCCGGAGTTTTTTTTCCGGATGTGATTGCGTTATGCCTGTTTACAGCAGAGCTGCGTTCTTGCGCCGTTAGGCCGACTTCTGCAGGAATTTGTTGACCGGGTTAACCTTCCCGGAAAATATAACATATCTAGGCAACCCTTCTGGCCTAGAGACACAACAGTGCAAGAAAAACTATGGAACACTGAGTGAACTAAAAAAGATGAGACAACACTGCAGTTAAATTTCAAGCAAAAGAAAGAAGAATAAAAAGAACTTTCCATACATATTTGTAACTAAACCATTAATGTAAATATCACATGAGGACAGGAAGAAGGAAAGCGGTGCTTACTTCGCAAGCTGCTAACATCTACAACTGGAGCCTTAGGTTTTTTCCTGGGCCTTGAGGACTGAAGTTTCAGACTTAACAACAGACTGGTCTACAGCTGGTTTTTTACCACCATCTGATTCATTCTTGATGATCTTTTCTTTAGAATCCTTCCCAGACTTGTCTTCTTTATCAGACTCTTCAGATTCTCCTGCTACATCCAGCACAACAAAGTTCTCATTGGCACCATTCCCACTGACTGCAACTTCTTTGGGTGGTTCAACAGTCTCAATCTCCTCTGTTTTCATTGGTTCTTCTTCAGCACTCATACTGACGCGTCTGAATGTTTTCTCTGTGAACATACAAATATAATGTTGACTGGCCAAAATCAATGTAATAAATTTAGTGTTTATGAATACGGCAATTCTTAAGACATGTCCTCAGAAAGTGAGGTTAACAATACACTTCGAGGCTTCGAAATACTTTATATCTTTGTGGATGGTGACAGAACACCAAACTATGCAGCAATATGTAGTAAATAGAAGACCATTAACACAGGTCATTAAAATGAAATGGTAAGAATTAAATTGTATTTTTATCCAAGATATAAGAGCAGATTGTATTTTTATCCAAGATATAAGAGCAGATTGTATTTTTATCCAAGATATAAGAGCAGATTGTATTTTTATCCAAGATATAAGAGCAGAATATTGCAAAATGTCATAATAAACAAACTCCCAGGGATGCAAGGAAATTATACAGTGAAGATTACACAAGTTTTACAAACTGCTAACCTCTCTGCATCTTCATGGGGGAAAATGAGTAATGCTCTGTATTGTTAAGCAGGTGCATTAGCGTAGTTGATAGGGACCTACGCTGATGTCATGAGCAGTTAGGTGAAGGTTTGACATCTTACGAAGTGATGCAAACACTGGCAGCCTATTTCTCCATGTATTAACGCCTACAAAATATGGTGGCGATAGCAGGTCCTTGCATCGGAACCTGTTTTTGTTGTTGTCTGTATTGTTATTCATATATGTGGACCTAAAATTATTGTTAAAATGCGTTTTATTCATGTTTATACAAAATACATTTAGTTATGCAATGTATAGCTTTTAGAGTAATATCAATTCTATATAACTCATTCACTCATGATTCACACAAGTTAGCTGCATTATTGATAGGGAAACTTTATAAGCAAACATTTGCTATTAATGTACGGACATTATTCACAAACGGCTGGTCACGTGACGTTTACTACCGCCGTCGATTGGCTTAAGAATATTATTCTCCTTTCTTTTCATTCAAACCCCACTTTCTTTTTGAACTTCAACTACATACATAGTTTATTCCATAAAACTTGAATGATCATATCTTAATGAATGCCCAGATATGGTACTTACTTCATAACGGTGAATTTGAGTACGCACGAGATGAAATTAAGCCTGTAGATGACACTAGTCAACCTATCTCAAGTGAACCAAGTCGACAGACCTCCACTTTGCAACTGAAGTTCTAGTCAAAATTTGTATGAACTCCGAAGTGAGAGTTCAAAGGTGATAAAGTTCACACACGGTTAAATTTACATATCACGTGACCATAGGTAATCCTAATTGTTTGTTGGTTACTCTTGACTGTTTGGCTGTCTGTGTGTTACTTTTTCCCCCCCGCATATCCTTTACAGGACAAGTTTTACTTTCAGTAGTTTGCCATTGCTTTCTGAACGACCAGCTCACATACTTCCGTAAGTAACCAGAGTGACGCGATCCGCTACTGAATCTCCCGCAGCTGTGTTGTGTACGTGAGTATACGGGATTACGGTCAACGTCCTTAAGCCCTTCGTCAGGGAGACCGGCTGTGTGTTATTGGCACCTATAAATAGTTACACGGTAATCTACCATGCTTGACGTAGGAGGCATCTAAGGTAGGGTGCCGTAAGACTGACTGCCTCACCCAGTGTAAAACTGAAAACTTTTACCTGCAAAGAGGTTGACATGATTTAGTTGAGAATCTAGGCTCCATTGGAAGATGAAAAGGGGAAGAATATTATTTGTCGTTTTTACTTTGTTTTATATTGTCCATCAACTCTAAGATTACACCTGTCATCTATTTCTTGTTCGCCTTCTTTTCAGTAACATACTTTGCTTATTTGAAAGATGTCGTTCTTTTGAATTTCCCTTTGTTCGCCTATGCTTTGCATCTATTTCTCCATCTACCCATACAACTGGAGAGAGAAAGGTGGGGGAGGAATATAATAACGACAAGATTTTGCAATTGTTTGGGTATCCATCGACAAGGGTATTTGAACTCACCGATACGGGTATTTGAACTTAAACCACAAAATTTTTTTTTGGTGGGGAGTCTAACCCTAGTCTCCAACAAGGCAGGCGTTGATACTAACCACTACACTACCGAGGACACAATTATATTTCTACAAACATTAGTAATGTAGTCAACGTAGGCCATGTGACCAGCCGTTTGCGAATAATGCCCCTACATTATTAACAAATGTAGGCTTATAATCACTCCGTTATTGATAATGGCCTCTAGCGCAATTCCCTCAAGAATTTCATAATCTATAAACCTCATCTTATGGATTGAAAAGCATGTCATTTTATTCACTGTAACAATGTACATCAGTTTAATTTATGCAAATTAATTTTTTTTTACATGTTTCATAACTAAATATGTTGGATCTACACCAATTTTGTTTTTTCCCAATTTCCTTTTACAGTGTAATCTGCTTGTAGTTTTTTTTGGGTACTACTACTTCTGCGTTCATCCTGAGTTTTTTCTGGATGTGATTGCATTGTGCCTGTTTACAGCAGAGCTGCGTTCTTGCGCCGTTAGGCCGACACATCTGACTTCTGCTGGTGTTTTGGGTACAATACCACAGTAATTTGAAATGCTAAAGTTAATGACTGCTGACACACAGGGTCTGAGCATGATTAGATTGCTTAAATCACAACTGGCCATTTGTTTTCCCCCTCTACTATCTACTGAGTGTTATGCCATTATAATGAACGAAGTGTCTATTCATAGCGCACTAGTATAAACAAAGTGTCTATTCATAGCGCACTATGTATAAACAAAGTGTCTATTCATAGCGCACTATGTATAAACAAAGTGTCTATTCATAGCGCACTATGTATAAAAGTATTCCACTTTTATATAGTTAACTGTCCCGGCTGGTCACGTGATTTGCCAAGTCACGTGACTTAGCGTAAGTTTGTGGCTATAGTATACATTTTCGTTGATTGGAAAACGTGTCGTCAGTAGCATAGTTGAAAATGTCCCCGCCTGATGGGCAGGAGCTCGAGGTTCGTTTACTTGGAAGCACAGCACACACACTTGGGTCATGGCCGCCATTTTCCCATGCTTTACAATACTAATGGAAAATGTAAATCGATTCTGATTCTGTCTTTTAGCCAGTTTCCAGCTACATGAGGTTATATGTATACTATAATCTATGTTTCTTATATAGTTTATCCACAAAGTTACGTAAAAGGGTTTGTAAAGAAGGTGTTAATGTCGATGACAAACGTATTCTTACTATTTCAATTTAGTCTCCGGTTCAGTAGTTCGGCCATGAAAATCTGGCCATCTATCTTCGTCTCTACGACTGAAAACGTGAATAGCTTTCGTCATTACACATTACTTTACAGAACCTTCATACATATATGCTGGTTAACAATTTAACAAACATATGATTATTTATACACACGTTGCTAGTCTAATGTAAATACGTACCAACGATCAAAATGTAACGAACCAACAAGCATATGCGTGTATGTCTGCTCCCGACAAAACGTCCAACAGGAAGTTGATAACCAGACGCCTGCTATAACTACTAGCGCCACTGTTAAGGCTATCAGAGTTATCCTCCATAAAATACCGGGAAGTTCTTCAGTTACAGGGACATACAATAAGGTTTAAGGAAACTTCCGAAGAGTAATATTAGAGAGATTACTCCTAAAGGACAACAATCACCCTCAAATTAATAAGCCTGTGAGGGTAAATCCGTGGGCAGCTGCTATTTGCGGCTGACTCAGTGACAAGATTATTAATCTGAGCCAGGGATGGGCCCTAATATAACTTCTCCTTGAGGTTGAACGGAGTGTTAGTTAATTAGTCGACAGGTCATCCTCATTGCACATCGAACCATTCAGCCCATAAGTGCTCGGATCCCCTCCTCAGCAAACCCCGCAGCGTGTAGCGGCTAACGACACCAGTTCTGTGTTGGTTTATCAATCTTCTTTGGCTTCCTGCGTAGTGTTCTTGTTTGGCCACCCCTCTTTAATTTGCTGTTCTCGCAGTCTGGCCATGGTTGTAGATTCACAGTCATCGTTTGGTTCACGCAGTGGTGAACGGAGTGGTAATGGTAGAATCGAATCAAATTCTGAAGGCATCACACTGAATGGGAGAAGTATACCATTTGTGGGAGCCGCAGTACCACATTGACTAGTACGCCCTTGTAGTCATATGTTTGAATCCACGTCCAGGTAGGGGTTGTTTTAACGTTTCCCGCCTGGCAGACCCAGCATAAAATTGGTGCCAGGTAATGTTGGAAGTAAAGCCAGCGCTTGTGATACTTGTCGCATCACCCATCGAGTGCCTTTGATATATAAGAATATAAGGCTAGCACTAAATACACAAAACACCTCAAGACGCAGAAAAGGATCCTTTAGGTTTTACTTTTTATTTTCATCTACCCGTGTTAGACAAAGGAACAGAAACTGATACTAGGAAGTCTCATCACAACTTTCAAGCTGTAGGTACACGAGTAATCGAGTCGTTTTGCTGAAGAAGCAAAGTATGCTCTCTGTCTCAACATGCTTACAACCGCCAAAGCGTTAAAACTCGAATATGTAATAAAAAGTCGCTCACCTTGAAGACTGGTGCAATTTGAGATAAAATCCTTTTAATTTCAGATTTCTCTTCCAGAAAATAGATACAACACTTTTGTACAATATAACGGGCCCCTGACACGGGGACGGGACGTTACACTTTAATACAAACCCAGCGGGTCATAATTTTCTGTAATTGCTCAATCTCCTAAAGCTGATCGCAAACCATTGCAAACTCGTCGTCTATAATTTATGCATGTCCCGGTCCACGGTGTTATGAATGCTATATAAACAGGCGATCTCTTCTGTCAGTAAATATGAATGGCCTAAATGATCAAACCTTTTATCACGAAACTCCACGAAAAACACAGCTGACTTGATGTCCTTTCTCGAAGCGACCTCTGTTGCTGTCTTGACGATGCTTACGTCGTCCTTAGTTTTCCCTAGTGGTCAAGTCATTCTATTGTTAGACTGGGAATCTCCTAATTCCTATTATGTGGTGCGTGTGAGCGTGACCACTATGTGGCATAATGCCCCCTCCCAGAAAAAAAAATGCTATGTCATTTTTTCCTTTCATAATCATCATATATGATACTTACAACTGTAACCATAATTTTCTTTTACCCACCACCACATAGTTCTAGGATTTACCACATCATTAACCCTAAAAAAAAAAAAAAAAAAAAAAAAAAAAAAAAAAAAAAAAAAAAAAAAAAAAATTATAAATGCAACATAACGGGCACGCCCACCTATCCGAACCTTACGTCGGACGTCGTGTGGCTGATCCTATGGATTCAGCTCAACTAATAACCATATTAGTCCCTACCTTGTCCTAATGACAAGTGTGTCCTAACTCTAGGTATTACCATGAGTTTCGGACGAGGGTAATAATGCAGATTTCCCAGTCACCATGTTAGTCGTAGTCGTTACTTGTTGTTGTATTGTCATGATATACTTAATCATTCATTTAATGGGTAGGGTGCTTGTTTGTGACTCCACCTTAACTTAACCGATATTTCCTTTGGGATTTGAACTATCATTCGATTATATCTCCTTGTTTAGCTCCTGTTATGCTGATTTATCAACACAAACAAGCACCCTACCCATTAAATGAATGATTAAGTATATATATATATAAAACATAAAACATATCATCTTGTCAATGTGGACCCAAAATTCATAATTAACTAAAATAAACGTTAATTACTCTTATGTAACTCTAATTAATAAACAATTAACATCACATGTCTTTCAACATCACATTTTGATACTTAAGTCTCTCTTTGACTGTCTTCTGATTTTCCACCAGCAAGCACTTGTGTCCGTTCATAAGTTTCATCCTTGCCGTGGCTCTGTTTTGAACACATATCAGATAAAATGTACCTTCACTCTATTTATAATATTTAATCTAACAAACTATATTATCATGTTGTCTATTGTCATGTTGACCTTCTAATAAGGCTTTGTATATAACTATCATTTCAATATATATATATATATATATATATATATATATATATCATTATGAACTATGAAATCAATTTATATCAACAAGAACTATAACTATAATTAAACAATTCAACTATAACTAACCAACAGGAAAATTCTACTATTCTATAATCGACTCAGAATGTCAGCGAGATTATTATCTTTTCCAGGAATGTGGCAAATGTCAAATTCATAGTCCTGTAATAGTAATGACCATCTATGTATTCTAGAATTCTTCGGATGACCCGATTTGAAAATTTGTAAAGGTTTGTTATCCTACAGAACCAGAAATTTCCTACCTAGTAAGTATCTAGAGAACTTCTCAATACTTTCAATTAAAGCTAGAGCCTCTAATTCAGTAACAGCATAGTTTCTCTGAGTTTCAGATAGCTTCCTACTGAAGTAAAGAATAGGATGTAGTTTCCCTTCATGTAATTGAAGTAATACAGCTGAAATAGCATGTAAACTAGCATCCGTTTGTAAAACAAAGTCTTTTGAAATGTCAGGTAATTTCAAAATAGGATATGTACTAAATAGAGTTTTTATCTGTTGTAACAACTTCTCGTGATCCTCTGTCCAAACTATCTTTGTTGGTTGACCTTTCTTTAAAAGTTATGAGAATGTTGCTGTCATATGTGCAAAATTAGGGATAAACTTTTGATAATAATTAATCAACCCTAATACACTCCTAAGCTCCTTCTTGGATGTTGGAGGTTTGATATTAAGAATCTTTGTCACAACTAATGGATCTGTTTTCCTAAATCCGTTAGAGATTCTATGACCCAGAAATTGTATCTCAGTAAACCCTATCTCAATTTTACTTGGTTTAGCTTTTCAACCCATGTTCTTGTATTTTCTGGAAAACTTGATTTAGAATTTTAACATGTGTGTCAATATCACAAGTATGAATACAAATATCATCCATATACGATGCTACGTTGGTAATTCCATGAAGTAATCTTCTCATCATTCTCATGAATGTACTTGGTGCATTTTGTAAACCAAATGGAAGATATTCCCATTCATATAAACCCAACGGCGTGCTAAATGCTGTAATATGCTTTGAATCTTTCTCCATCGGAATTTGCCAATATCCTTTTGTAAGGTCAATTTTCGAAAATAGTTTCGAGTTTGCCATGGTTTCAATTAACTCATCAATATTTTGGCATAGGTTCTGCATCTAGTAAAGTTAATTCATTAACTTTCCTATAATCAACGCATAAACGTAATGACCCATCTTTTTTCTTAACAATTACAACTGGTGAACAGTAATTTGAAATTGATTTTTTTATAATTCCAGTCTTATCTAGATCTGAAATTTCTGCAGTCACTTTTTCCAAATAATGTATTGGAATAGGATACGGTTTCACTTTAACTGGGACATTTGATAATAAAGTTATTTTATGTTTAATCAGTGATGTCTGCCCCGGTTTATCTGAAAAAATTGAACTATATTCCTTTATTGCAGTAATAAGCTTTTCTCTATCTTGTACTGATAAATCTTTACTTATCTGTATCGCTTGCCAATTACTGTCGCTATTAACTATAGGTGTTGGAATCTGTTGTTCTATAGCATCTTCTTGTTGCTCATTAATTACCCAACAAGCTGTTGCTATCCTATGAGGAATTTGTTGTGTCACTTGACCTGAGTTATCCTCACGTGGAATATATGGCTTCAACATATTAATATGAAAAATCTTATGTTTGCCATTCACATCAATACGATAATCAACATCGCTAATTTTCTTAATTACCTTAAATGGGCCTTGCCATGAAGTAACCAGACAATCTCGAGGATCAGGTAATAATAACCAAACCTCTTCTTCTTCTTTCAAGACTATTGTCTTGGCGTTCCTATTACCATACTGTCTGTATCTTTCTCCAGCTTTATCCAATGCAGATTTTGCAATCTGACAAGCTGTGATAATTTTATCTCTTAATTGTGTTACCATTTCATATGCATCTCTTTTCGGATGATCATATGTTTTATTTGTGAGTAAGTCATTATATATTAATAATGGACCTCGTGGATTTGCTCCATATACCAACTCTAATGGAGAAAACCCTGTACTATATTGTGGTACCTCTCGGTATGCAAATAGTACCGCTGGTAATAAAATATCCCAATCTTTGGGCCTTTCCGCAGCAACTTTCGCCGGAGTTCGTTTAAGAACTCCATTGTAGTTCTCATTCACACCATTTGTCATTGGGTGCCAAGGTGAACTAAACACCTGTGGAATCCCAAGTATCTTCATTGCCTCTTGAGTAGCCGTTGATATAAACTGACTACCTCTATCTGATAATATGCAGCTAGGGAATCCTATTCTGCTAAAAATTATCAACAATGAATCTAGAATGGATCTACTCGTGATACATTTTAAAGGAATAGCCTCTGGCCACCGAGTACAAAGATCAATCATAGTTAATATGAATCTATTGCCTCGATCAGTAGTTGTATTTAGCGGATCCACAATATCTATAGCTATTTTCTGAAATGGTCGTGATGCCAAATCAGTTTTCTGAACATGTGCTTTGGATGTTTGCCTTTTTGCGTGGTCATCTGACATAATGTACATGAACGTACATGTGTGGTAATGTCTTTGTTATATCCAGGCCAATAGAATTGCGTTAAGCAATCTATTAGTGGTTTTAGCAATCCCCATATGACCAGCGAATGGAGAATCATGTGCTAATGTTAATGCCTCAGTACGAATATTTCGATGGAAGTACTGTTTGAAAATAACGTGATGTACCTCTATCATATCGTCTTGATAAAATATTATTGTCTAGGAAATATTTCCAATTAACTCTTTTACCTTGTGTATAGCAAACGACCTTTGAATAATTAATATTACATATTTGGAGTCAGCAACTGTTGTTTGCATGCACCAGCTGTAATTTCTGCTTCAGGTTGAGTTTAGGACGGTGCGCGTCGTTTGTATTAGTCGTGCACTTCAACTTGACGTGCAACTATTTATCATTCCCTTTTTATAAATAACTCGGAAGATTAAGATAATGTCTTACTTTCTGTGCAAACGATAACCTGCAAAGTACAATGTATCGTTTTTCTGGCAGCGTAATGAAGCTTACATTAACTCAGCCGCCATGTTGTCGCATTGTGTGTACTCCTAATGTCATATCGTGCTAAGGAATTTATCATCGTGGCACGCATTCTTTGTATATTTACTTCTGATATGGTGGGAATCAATCGTCGCTTGTTTGCATTACACCATTGTTTCCTCGGATCGAAGTCCCCACATGTCTCAACATGCTTACAACCGCCAAAGCGTTAAAACTCGAATATGTAATAAAAAGTCGCTCACCTTGAAGACTGGTGCAATTTGAGATAAAATCCTTTTAATTTCAGATTTCTCTTCCAGAAAATAGATACAACACTTTTGTACAATATAACGGGCCCCTGACACGGGGACGGGACGTTACACTTTAATACAAACCCAGCGGGTCATAATTTTCTGTAATTGCTCAATCTCCTAAAGCTGATCGCAAACCATTGCAAACTCGTCGTCTATAATTTATGCATGTCCCGGTCCACGGTGTTATGAATGCTATATAAACAGGCGATCTCTTCTGTCAGTAAATATGAATGGCCTAAATGATCAAACCTTTTATCACGAAACTCCACGGAAAACACAGCTGACTTGATGTCCTTTCTCGAAGCGACCTCTGTTGCTGTCTTGACGATGCTTACGTCGTCCTTAGTTTTCCCTAGTGGTCAAGTCATTCTATTGTTAGACTGGGAATCTCCTAATTCCTATTATGTGGTGCGTGTGAGCGTGACCACTATGTGGCATAATGCCCCCTCCCAGAAAACAAATGCTATGTCATTTTTTCCTTTCATAATCATCATATCTGATACTTACAACTGTAACCATAATTTTTCTTTTTACCCACCACCACATAGTTCTAGGATTTACCACATCATTAACCCTAAAAAAAAAAAAAAAATAAATTATAAATGCAACATAACGGGCACGCCCACCTATCCGAACCTTACGCCGGACGTCGTGTGGCTGATCCTATGGATCAGCTCAACTAATAACCATATTAGTCCCTACCTTGTCCTAATGACAAGTGTGTCCTAACTCTAGGTATTACCATGAGTTTCGGACGAGGGTAATAATGCAGATTTCCCAGTCACCATGTTAGTCGTAGTCGTTACTTGTTGTTGTATTGTCATGATATACTTAATCATTCATTTAATTGGTAGGGTGCTTGTTTGTGACTCCACCTTAACTTAACCGATATTTCCTTTGGGATTTGAACTATCATTCGATTATATCTCCTTGTTTAGCTCCTGTTATGCTGATTTATCAACATATAGATATATATATATATAACATAAAACATATCATCTAGTCAATGTGGACCCAAAATTCATAATTAACTAAAATAAACGTTAATTACTCTTATGTAACTCTAATTAATAAACAATTAACATCACATGTCTTTCAACATCACATTTTGATACTTAAGTCTCTTTTTGACTGTCTTCTGATTTTCCACCAGCAAGCACTTGTGTCCGTTCATAAATTTCATCCTTGCCGTGGCTCTGTTTTGAACACATATCAGATAAAATGTACCTTCACTCTATTTATAATATTTAATCTAACAAACTATATTATCATGTTGTCTATTGTAATGTTGACCTTCTAATAAGGCTTTGTATATAACTATCATTTCAATATATATATATATATATATATATATATATATATATATATATATATATATATATATATATATATATATATATATATCTCATTATGAACTATGAACTCAATTTATATCAACAAGAACTATAACTATAATTAAACAATTCAACTATAACTAACCAACAGGAAATTCTACTATTCTATAATCGACTCAGAATGTCAGCGAGATTATTATCTTTTCCAGGAATGTGGCAAATGTCAAATTCATAGTCCTGTAATAGTAATGACCATCTATGTATTCTAGAATTCTTCGGATGACCCGATTTGAAAATTTGTAAAGGTTTGTTATCCTACAGAACCAGAAATGTCCTACCTAGTAAGTATCTAGAGAACTTCTCAATACTTTCAATTAAAGCTAGAGCCTCTAATTCAGTAACAGCGTAGTTTCTCTGAGTTTCAGATAGCTTCCTACTGAAGTAAAGAATAGGATGTAGTTTCCCTTCATGTAATTGAAGTAATACAGCTGAAATAGCATGTAAACTAGCATCCGTTTGTAAAACAAAGTCTTTTGAAATGTCAGGTAATTTCAAAATAGGATATGTACTAAATAGAGTTTTTATCTGTTGTAACAACTTCTCGTGATCCTCTGTCCAAACTATCTTTGTTGGTTGACCTTTCTTTAAAAGTTATGAGAATGTTGCTGTCATATGTGCAAAATTAGGGATAAACTTTTGATAATAATTAATCAACCCTAATACACTCCTAAGCTCCTTCTTGGATGTTGGAGGTTTGATATTAAGAATCTTTGTCACAACTAATGGATCTGTTTTCCTAAATCCGTTAGAGATTCTATGACCCAGAAATTGTATCTCAGTAAACCCTATCTCAATTTTACTTGGTTTAGCTTTTCAACCTATGTTCTTGTATTTTCTGGAAAACTTGTTTTAGAATTTTAACATGTGTGTCAATATCACAAGTATGAATACAAATATCATCCATATACGATGCTACGTTGGTAATTCCATGAAGTAATCTTCTCATCATTCTCATGAATGTACTTGGTGCATTTTGTAAACCAAATGGAAGATATTCCCATTCATATAAACCCAACGGCGTGCTAAATGCTGTAATATGCTTTGAATCTTTCTCCATCGGAATTTGCCAATATCCTTTTGTAAGGTCAATTTTCGAAAATAGTTTCGAGTTTGCCATGGTTTCAATTAACTCATCAATATTTGGCATAGGTTCTGCATCTAGTAAAGTTAATTCATTAACTTTCCTATAATCAACGCATAAACGTAATGACCCATCTTTTTTCTTAACAATTACAACTGGTGAACAGTAATTTGAAATTGATTTTTTATAATTCCAGTCTTATCTAGATCTGAAATTTCTGCAGTCACTTTTTCCAAATAATGTATTGGAATAGGATACGGTTTCACTTTAACTGGGACATTTGATAATAAAGTTATTTTATGTTTAATCAGTGATGTCTGCCCCGGTTTATCTGAAAAAATTGAACTATATTCCTTTATTGCAGTAATAAGCTTTTCTCTATCTTGTACTGATAAATCTTTACTTATCTGTATCGCTTGCCAATTACTGTCGCTATTAACTATAGGTGTTGGAATCTGTTGTTCCATAGCATCTTCTTGTTGCTCATTAATTACCCAACAAGCTGTTGCTATCCTATGAGGAATTTGTTGTGTCACTTGACCTGAGTTATCCTCATGTGGTATATATGGCTTCAACATATTAATATGAAAAATCTTATGTTTGCCATTCACATCAATACGATAATCAACATCGCTAATTTTCTTAATTACCTTAAATGGGCCTTGCCATGAAGTAACCAGACAATCTCGAGGATCAGGTAATAATAACCATACCTCTTCTTCTTCTTTCAAGACTATTGTCTTGGCGTTCCTATTACCATACTGTCTGTATCTTTCTCCAGCTTTATCCAATGCAGATGTTGCAATCTGACAAGCTGTGATAATTTTATCTCTTAATTGTGTTACCATTTCATATGCATCTCTTTTCGGATGATCATATGGTTTATTTGTGAGTAAGTCATTATATATTAATAATGGACCTCGTGGATTTGCTCCATATACCAACTCTAATGGAGAAAACCCTGTACTATATTGTGGTACCTCTCGGTATGCAAATAGTACCGCTGGTAATAAAATATCCCAATCTTTGGGCCTTTCCGCAGCAACTTTCGCCGGAGTTCGTTTAAGAACTCCATTGTAGTTCTCATTCACACCATTTGTCATTGGGTGCCAAGATGAACTAAACACCTGTGGAATCCCAAGTATCTTCATTGCCTCTTGAGTAGCCGTTGATATAAACTGACTACCTCTATCTGATAATATGCAGCTAGGGAATCCTATTCTGCTAAAAATTATCAACAATGAATCTAGAATGGATCTAATCGTGATACATTTTAAAGGAATAGCCTCTGGCCACCGAGTACAAAGATCAATCATAGTTAATATGAATCTATTGCCTCGATCAGTAGTTGTATTTAGCGGACCCACAATATCTATAGCTATTTTCTGAAATGGTCGTGATGCCAAATCAGTTTTCTGAACATGTGCTTTGGGATGTTTGCCTTTTTGCGTGGTCATCTGACATAATGTACATGAACGTACATGTGTGGTAATGTCTTTGTTATATCCAGGCCAATAGAATTGCGTTAGCAATCTATTAGTGGTTTTAGCAATCCCCATATGACCAGCGAATGGAGAATCATGTGCTAATTTTAATGCCTCAGTACGATATTTCGATGGAAGTACTGTTTGAAAATAACGTGATGTACCTCTATCATATCGTCTTGATAAAATATTATTGTCTAGGAAAAATTTCCAATTAACTCTTTTACCTTGTGTATAGCAAACGACCTTTGAATAATTAATATTACATATTTGGAGTCAGCAACTGTTGTTTGCATGCACCAGCTGTAATTTCTGCTTCAGTTGAGTTTAGGACGGTGCGCGTCGTTTGTATTAGTCGTGCACTTCAACTTGACGTGCAACTATTTATCATTCCCTTTTTATAAATAACTCGGAAGATTAAGATAATGTCTTACTTTCTGTGCAAACGATAACCTGCAAAGTACAATGTATCGTTTTTCTGGCAGCGTAATGAAGCTTACATTAACTCAGCCGCCATGTTGTCGCATTGTGTGTACTCCTGATGTCATATCGTGCTAAGGAATTTATCATCGTGGCACGCATTCTTTGTATATTTACTTCTGATATGGCGGGAATCAATCGTCGCTTGTTTGCATTACACCATTGTTTCCTCGGATCGAAGTCCCCACGTGTCTCAACATGCTTACAACCGCCAAAGAGTTAAAAACCGCCAAAGAGTCCTAGCATCACAGCATCACTTCATACTTGTGGAGTAAGACAGGGTCATATTCTGTCACAGCATAACTTCATACTTGTGGAGTAAGATAGGGTAATATTCTGCCACAACATCACTTCATATTTGTATAGTAAGATATGGTAATATTCTGTCATAGCATCATTTCACACTTGTGGAGTAAGATAAGGTAATATTCTGTCATAGTATCACTTCATACTTGTGGAGTAAGATAAGGTAATATTCTGCCACAGCATCACTTCATACTTGTGGAGTAAGATAAGGTAATATTCTGCCACAGCATCACTTCATACTTGTGGAGTAAGATAGGGTAATATTCTGCCACAACATCACTTCATATTTGTGTAGTAAGACAGGGTGATATTCTGTCACAGCATCACTTCATACTTGTAGAGTAAGACAGGGTGATATTCTGTCACAGCATCACTTCATACTTGTGGAGTAAGACAGGGTGATATTCTGTCACAGCATCACTTCATACTTGTGGAGTAAGATAGGGTAATATTATGTCACAGCATCACTTCATACTTGTGGAGTAAGACAGGGTGATATTCTGTCACAGCATCACTTCATACCTGTGGAGTAAGACAGGGTGATATTCTGTCACAGCATCACTTCATACTTGTGGAGAAAGACAGGGTGATATTCTGTCACAGCATTACTTCATAATATATATATATATATATATATATATATAATATAATATTATATATATATATATATATATATATATATATATATATATATATATATATATATATATGACCAGTGTGGCCAAGGATCGCAAGAAGAGGACACAATGTATTCTGATGGATACCACGGGTAGATAGGGTCCGTTACCTTGGATTGAATCTGTCTAGAGCAGTGGTTCTCAACCTTTTTTGGTCCGTTCCCCCCGTCACCATATCCTTTAGGACGTCATTCCCCCCCCCCCTCACTATATTTTTAGGACATCATTCCCCCCCCCCCCCCTCTTATCATATTTTTAGAACGTCATTCCCCCCTTTTGTATTTCCTCCCTAAAAATTTCCCCCTGCCCCTACACAGTATACGTAATAATTGAAGCTAAATTTAATAGCACATACTAAAACAAGTCTAGACATGTACATAAAATGTGATTTGCGGATCTACTTACGTTATAAAATGAATTTCAGAAGGGTGATGCGTACTGAAGCGTAAAGTATGAAAGGAAAAACAAGATCAAGTAATCGGTTCTTGTATTAACGCGATCTTGAAATAATCTTCATTCCCCCCCCCCCCTGGAAACCCCAAAATTCCCCCCTGGGGGGGGGGGGGAAATTCCCCACCGGTTGAGAACCACTGGTCTAGAGGAAGCAATTCTTACACTGACCTTTGATGAGGTGCTTAACTGGGTGTGACGCACTTCTCTCGTAATAAAAACGAAGCAGAGGAAGAAGATGGGTACCAGAAAAACAAACCGATAACTGGATGTTTGTAAAGTCTTACAACACTTTGTATATATGTGCAGGTCGTTCAGAAAGCTATGGCAAACTACTGAACATAAAACCTTCCCAGGAATTACAAAAAAGCCAAAAATAGTTTGCCATTCCTTTCTGAAAGCGGAGTCAACACTGTAGTACGACAGACTGGTGTAGGGAATTATCCCCGTGCCTCGCCGTCAGCGCACCGGAAGTTTAAGTGCATTAAGGCGCCCCCCCCCCCTACCAAGCTGACTACTGTTATATATACATGTGCATATTTGTTCTAATCTTTGACACATACACAAGAATTATGGGCAACGGCTTGAGTTAACAAACGTATCATTTAGATTTCACTGACACGCATAAGAGTTGTTCACGTGGTTCATAAATAATAGATGCGCAAAAACATCCTACTGGGAAGGTCATAACAATGAATTCCACCCACAGCGAATGTGCAACGGTGGCCTTTTCCTTAAAACACATCGCTTGCAGTGATGTTTTGTTTTGTTTCACTCAGAGATAAGCTGATATCTATGAAATAGTTACATAACAAGCTAGCGACATAACTGAAGTATGTTTCATGTTATCGGCGGGACACCAATCAGCCAAATCATTGTTATCCGAAGTGAATAACAAGGAACTGTTTTTCATAACAGATTATAACCACGAGAAGAGTAGCACCTTGTGAAGCCATACAATGAAACACATATATTTATTTGTGTGTTTTGTAGGTAAGTTAATCTATTAGGCTCAATATGTATACACCTAAGATAGTGTTCATACTGTCATGACTGAGAGAACGAGTGAAAATCATTTACATCGTCGAAATAATCCCTCAGTTTACAAGACTAAGATGTTATTTGTGATTTCTTAAGGCCCCGCAAATAAGAATGTTTAAATTATTGTCTTTCTTTTAGGTTATTGCCCGAAAGGAACTGCAGATTAACATTTATTTCTTCATGGAGATGACCGTAATTTCTGTTTATTTATACTTTTTTCTTACCCTTACTGCACACTGTGTGCAACATCAGTCACTAACAGACTGATAACATTAAAAGAATAACCAAACAATGGTATTGCCTTGGTTGTATGTATTGCTCAGCATAGAACAATGGAAAACCGTCTATCGAACAAGTATTGTGCTTTTACGATTCAAAGATAAAGTTATGTGATTACTGTTGTTGCTGCCTCCATTGCTGCTGAGTCAACTACGTTTTACATATGCCCAAGTGTTGCAGGAGCCCATAATGTCTACAAAGGGCTTGCATGGAGTGAGTTTGTTGCAGGTCTGTGCTCAGCTGGGAGATGAAATCCAACAGAAGAATAAGAGACTACAAAAGAGGCAATCACCCACTATTATGATAAACAATCAGCACCTATGTTGTGCATTCCCCTCTTGAAAAGATCATGGGCCGGCTCGGAATATATGTACCCCAGCCTACCGAGATACAACCAAGTCATTATAGTTCCCTGAAGGTCAGCATGGATAAGGGCGGCGTTCTTAAACTTCTGGTATGCTGATGCCAAGGATTTGGTTTCAACCCCTACATAGGTCGGTTGGACTAAACTGTTGACTTCTCGTCCTTGACTTGGGGACGTTAATTACACGTACCTCTGAAGTGGAAATGTGGGTTCTGATGGCGAAGGACACTAGTAATAGGGGAAGCTAACCCATACGCAAAAATCAGTCCAGTGCACTAGAAGAAGAAGCATTTGTATGGACTATAATTGAATTTAAAGCGAGCGAACGCCAACAAGCCCCAATACTTCAAGTCATATAACAGCGAACTACTCGAATCTAGAGGGGTCAACAACAACAACAACAACAACAACAACAACAACAACAACAACAACAACAACAACAACAACAACCATCAACCATCAACAACAACAACCATCAACCATCAACCACAATAACCACCAACCACCACCGCAACCATCACCATCACCACCACCACCACCAACAACAACAACAACAACAATCAACAACAATCAACAACAATCAACAACAACTAATAACTAACAACAACCAACAAAAACAACCAATGAAACAACAACAACAAATTAGCACCACCACCACCACCACCCCCACCACGAGTATCACACATACACCATTTGCCTCCAATTATAATCATCAGTAACTTTCTCCGTAATCCCGTTTATCCACGCAGGGTCTCGCAGCGAGGCGAGAACTGGAAGCGGTTCGACCCGCGCTCGTGACTTGTGGGATAATGAGCCGGCCGCTCAGAAAGCAATGGCAAACTACTGAGCGTAATCTTGCCAAGAAATTAACATACAGCTGAAAGATGCTGATGTTGACAGCGATGTCATGTAAAGGATATGCAAAACATTATTATTATAATCATCAGTATAAAGACGAACAACGAAACCGGAAAGTCTCCGTCGCCTGCCAATTTTCCCTGTCTCGTGTGTTTTCACGCCCAAGGTGTCTTTAATGTCCCGTATTCATCTTATACTTAACTTGCACAACGCATACTTCCTCCTCTCATCCGTTATTCATCATTTAACATTCTCTTTGTGTCACATAGCTGAGACATGTAGACGTGATTACGTGCTAAGCATAACTGAATACACTATTTGCAACATTATTCTGATTCTGTACCTGCTAAATAATAAGTTCCTCTTCTTCTTTCATTCACCTGAAATATGTCTATAACTGTATTGATGTCTTTTGTATGCATTTAACTGTCTTTTTTTTAAAGAAAAAAAATTCACTCAGCGGTCCATAGAGTTTATCTTCCACTGTCGCCTCTCTAGGCCAGAAGGTTTGTCTAGATATGTTATATTTTGGGCAGTCTAGGAGTATGTGATCTGCTGTCTGCGACGCCAATTCACATGTGCACATGGATGATTCACCAATCTTGAATTTTGTATACATGTGGTTGCATAATCTATTATGTCCTGTTCTGGGGCGCAGAATAATTACTTGTTCTGGTCTGTCCACAACGTGGTAGTCGTTTTGAATAGGTTAAGTTGAGTTGAGTTGAGTTGAGTTAAGAACCGACATCACTGCACTCAGGACATTCCCATACGTGCTCCGACCCCTCGTTCCCACCGCTATCTGATTAAAAGTTCTCCTGGTCTTCCCTCTCAGTTTTGATATTCTTCCAGAACCCCTACCGAATAGGTTTTGGTGGCTTTCTGACTGATTTGATCATTCTTTTCTTTTGGTGGTATGCATCGGGCACACCAGGCTGTTCTTCTTTTGCTCCTTCATTAGCTAATCGACCAGCTCTCTCGTTTCCGGATGCTCCATAGTGGAATAATATCCACTGTATGGCGACTGCTAAGTTCAGAAAGTAGTGTCGTTAGTATTAGCCGTTTCCCAGAAGGAGCGCCTCGAGTACTGATTTTGCATCTATCAATAGTACCACAGTTTGTGTACCATGGTTGGTATTTAGTAATTTCTCTGTTGCTATCTTGATTGCCTGGGTTTCTGCACCATAGCTATGGTAGTACTTTCCTGTTGGTACTCTGGCCGTGTCCCTAGTATTATTTGGGTATTTTATGTACACTCCTGCTCCTCCATTTTGAACAGCATTTTGTGCTGCCCCATCTGTGTAGACTCGGATCCAGAGGTCCTGTGGGTATTCTTCATCAAGGAAGCTGAGAGTACACTGCGTGGTACACTGTTCTGTCCTTCCTTGACAAATATTCCTCTCACGTTTGTCTGGATTTGTAGTGATAGTCTATGTTCCTCTTTCCATGGTGTTCGGTCTGGAATAGTTTTCAGAGTGATATCAACTGTGGGCAGATCGGTGGTTTTTCTGCAGAGTCGTTTGGCCTGATGGATAAAACTGCTTCTTTTCAACCGCCCCACAGCTAAGTTTTCAAATCTGTTCTTCATAGGGTTGCCTGGCAAGCTAAGGAACTTTTCTGCTTGTATTAGCGTTTTCGTATCTCTGCGCTCTCTCAGTGCTTTTGTTCTCCCCATCTTCTCCATCAATAATTAGTGTTTTACATTATTTCAACATTTTAACGTCTTATAAAGTCTTTTTAGTATTCAAATGAATTCTTCCTCCTCCACCCCACCCCCTTCATTCTCATCCATCGTTGAGCACGCACTGATCTATCTTTGTTTTACATTTGTAACCTGGAAGAGCATTGAATAATGAGTTATACAATCAGTGTCTCGTTAATTAAATCATGGGATTTAGGGGCAGCAGACAAAGGATATATGCAAGTTGAGAGCCTTCAGCGATTAAGTGAAATCTGAAATGACTGTTCAAATGCGAATTTTAATTGAAAGTATAAGTGCAGTAAACTATCTCGTAAAAGTATATTCAATCACAAACAAAATAAACGAGGCATAGATAGTAAAAGTAAAAGTGCATGCAAGTCATGCACATCATCAATATTGGTCAAGTCAGTGGAAAATCCTGGACACATGGTTCTCACGTTCCAGGTTGCAAGCCGTAGCTTGAGGTTTCTATTTTTATTTTTGTTTGTACCTAGTGTATTGGTTTTACAGCCTGCGTTTAAGATTTTGTCCTAGCCCCAAGCACCCATTGAAGCAGGCAGGCTGTGGCGGATCATTACCCAATTGGCCGGGGGCTACCCAGCTTGAGGCGGGCGGTAGCTAATCAGTGACACCTGTAGGTGTCTCCCACCGTCAGAGGCAACGCGTGGCGCCCCATGTCTACGCCAGTTGACAGGGACTTATAACCCGTAACAGTTGCCTCTCGCTTTGATTCCGAGACCAGTTAAGACGAGGGATGGAGTTATTGCCTCTCCATAGCACAAAGCCTGGGCTAAAATATAGAGATCATGTGTTGCCCATGCAGCATGATCCCTCTCTCGGCCTGCCTAGTTCACTCCAGAGGAAAGGTAACACCCCTAAATCTGGAATAAGACAAGCTGCAGAAGCTGCCGGATCAGCAAAGCAATGCTCTAACTGTCCGCCTGTCGGAGCTTCGATCCTAGACCAGCTGCCAACCAAGGCTTAGGGCCTGGTCTGCCCTGCCATGACATTTTGTCTTTAGCTTGCATTTCCTCGCATCAGGGTAAGGCTTGTACCCTCCCAAATGCGCTCTTCCGCCCGAAGCCGTTGGCACAATGTGGGGTGTCGGGTTTGGTAAGCGCCGCCCAACGTTCGGCGCTAACAGAAAGCAGGTAGTACCGTCTACTGTTATACGGTAGCTCAGTCATATCTAACTAAGACCTGACACAAATGCAAGACATAGCGAACGACTAAATATACTCCATGTCCCTAAACCTAGGATAGACTTATTTAAAACAAGCTTAGCATACTCTGCCACTTAGTTGTGGAACAATCTTCCACAAGAAATCAAAGATACCACCAATCATTATACATACAGTCGCAAGCTGTTTGAACACTACCTCAGGACAGACTACATGCCCCCTTAAAAAAAACAGCAACAAAGTCAATAATAATGGTAAATTATCTCGAACGACAACTAGCAAAAAAAAAAAAACAACAACAACATTCCCGTATGTATGGCACGTTACACCCACCTTGGGTATTCATGATGCCCATGTTAAACATTGCCTCAACGAGTCATGTATTACTGATTATTTTTCATGCGTTTTAAAGCGTATTGTTCTTTTGTTGTCAAAGAATTGCTTCATAAGAGATGGTGAATGAAAGAATGTATGAGAGGAAATAGAGAAGGACAGAATGTCAGACGGGCCTGCGTGCCCAATTCTTAACCCTTGGAAAATAAAGATTTACTTACTTACTACTTACTTACCCTCGATCTTTCCAGTTGTCACGATGTTCTCCGGCGCCTCTCTTCTCAACACATGACCAAAACAAGTTGTTTGTCTCTTTATTATTGTTGTATATAATGTTCTAGTTTCACCAGCCTCTTTAAGGCATTCGTCGTTAGTTACTTTGGTAGTCCAAGGAATTCGCAATATTCGTGTAAGGAACCACATCTCTGTTGCTTCCAATCTCTTCCTAATTTGTTCATTTATATTCCAAGATTCACAGCCATACAGCAAAACGGGTTCTATATAGCACCTCAGCACTCTCTTTCTTACATTCAATGGTAGCGACTTATTGCATAAGATATTCTTCATGTTTTGAAATGCAGCCTTTGCTTGCCCTATTCTGCTCTTGATCTCTGTTGTACATCTTCCGTCTGATGTTATAAATGTCCCTAGATATTTAAAACTATCCACTTGGTGAAGAATTTTCCGTTCTATCTCTATTTCACATTTTAATGTCACCTGTTTCTTTGATACCACCATTGTTACTGTTTTCTTGATATTCAAGGAGAGTCCTTTCTTTGCACTCTCTGTTACTACAATGTCCAACAACTGTTGCAGATCTGTCGCATTATCCCTACCAATACTGTGTCATCTGCATAGCGTATATTATTTATATTATAACCTTCAAATATTATTCCTGGCTTTTTTTTTATATCTCTCTCATTATTACTTCGCTATTGAGGGGGAATGGATCTGGTGACAAAACACATCTTTGTCTTAATCCCAGCGTCATATGTTTATAATTTCCTTCTTTATTTCCCATTTTAATTGCTGCTGTTTGGTTCCAGTAAATAGTTTTTATTATTCTGAGATCTTTCCCATCAATGTTAATATCTTCAAACATTTTAATAAGTTCATCATGTTTTTACTTTATCAAATGCCTTAGTATAATCTATGAAGCACAAATAAATGTCTTTCTTTGTCTCTACTGATCTTTCTAATAGTGTTCGTAATGTGTATATTGCATTGTTTGTGCCTTTTCCTTCCACAAATTCATACTGTTCTTCATCAATTTCCATTTATATTTATTTATGGACAATGCTATATTTAGATGTTTCTGATCAGGGTAAAATTTGTAACATCTGAAGAATATAGTTCTACAAATCGAGTTCTGCGCACATTTGATTGTTGTTTGTCCCGACATGTAAAGCAGTGATTGCAAACTTTAGAGTTGAGCCTAGCTATAAGGTCCTTACATTTAACACCGTATACTTAAAGACGCAACAGCCAGTTGCATATCCTTTACAGGACGTAACCGTCAACTCCAGCATTATTTGGCTGTTTGTGATTCCTGGGCAAGTTTACGTTCAGTAGGTTACTATTGCTTTCTAAACGACCGCCGCTCATACCACGTACGGAAACCAACACAAGGGGGTCTGCTTCCAAATCGCCCACGGCTGTGTTTCGAACGCGGTATGCGGGATTACGAATAGCATTCGTAACCTCTTCGCCACAGAACCGGGAGAAACAGACTGTTTTAAATGAATTCACTTTTTGAAAGGTGATAATATGTTGAATTTTGTCTCCAGACAGAACCAAATGTATGTACGTACATAATTCTAGTCATGGGATGACACACATGTTATTTTTCTTTCATGTCGATGGTGTCGTTACAAGGTGTTATGTTCAGATACTCGATGTTCCTATACGTTCCTTAACATTAAAAAATATCAATTGTTGCGGAAGCCTTGACATTAAGACACCCCATAAAAAAAACAAAAACATACAAGTACAGATTGGCACTCGTCTTCTTCTTCTTCTTCAGCATTCCGAGCCATTGAGGTTCTTTGCTGCAAATACAATCTGTCTCCATTCGTCTCTCTGGTGGACCTTCTCTTGCCAGTCGTTGATTCCAAGTGCTTGTAGGTCTGTATGTATATTATCTCTCCACCGCCTTCTTGGTCTACCTCGGGGTCTACGGTCATTTATTTCCTGAGTGTAAGCGAGTTTTGTTTCCCTATTATCTTCCATTCTTTCTATATGCCCCAGCCATTGTAGTCTATTAGCCTTCATGATACCAGTGATTAGCGGGGACTTAAACAAATCATAAATTGATTGGCACTCGTAGAAGAAAGAAATAGAGATATGATGACACACTGGACAACATAAAAATTGAAAGCTATATTTAGATGTTCTATTCAAATCATCGATGTTCCTATGTGTTGCTTAACAACCACAAATATCAATTGTTACTGAATCCTTGATATTAAGACAGCCCGTAAACAAACTCACAAGTACAGATTGGCACTCGTAAAAGAAAGAAATAGAGATCTGATGACACACTGGACAACATATAAATTGAAAGCTATATTTAGAAAACCGGGATTCGATCCTGTCACCTCCAAATGACGACAGCTTCTCGATAGCAGAGAAACAAAGTGTACTTTGATGCATGGTCAACTGATATCTACTCAACTCCCCGCCATAAGTTTCTTTTGTGTTTTCTAGATCTAAATAAGCAATGTTTTGTTTTCGAACCACCAATCATTGCTTCCTTGTGCTTACATTAGTTCGTCAGGTGTTAACTTAGGTGTCAGTTTGGCTGGACCCCGATAACCGGCGGATAGCATTGTCCATAAATAAGTATTGACTTAGAATCATCCATACATACATACGTACACACGTAGGCACGCACGCAGGTACGCAGGCGTGCATGGTGGAACTGCGTGGTGGAACTGTTTTATTTACCTAACAGCGGAAGGGACGACGCGAGTCTCCGGCGCTGTAAAACCAGACTGCTCTACATATGTATGTACCTACATACATGCGCAGACATGTTGCGTACATACATACATATCTAAACTTGAGTAAGACCACAGTCTACTCTAATAAAGGAAAGGTGCCGAAGGCTGAGGAAACCAGCCAGAAGGCACACCACAGAGATCTGGATGCCACGCAATCACGTCACGAAATATTTCGATTACTGCAATACGTTATGGTGCTTGCTCTGCCATGTACCTACAGGCTGGTGCAGTACCGGGTCCTACGCCACGAAAGGGTCCAAACAAAACGACTGGAGGTCCTTCTCAGATGTCCGTGGAGCTAGAAGGCATGAGAATAGAGCGTCTGGTCATATCAAACAAAGACTGGAAATTCATACAAGAGATACAATTGCAATTATAGAAGCATTTTAATCGAACGGAAGAAGAAGAAGAAAAGGACGATGAAAGAAGAAGAAGAAGAAAAGGAAGAAGAAAAAGAAGAAGAAAAATGAGGAGGAGGAGAAGGATGAGGAGAAGGAGAGAAGCAGGAGAAGAAGGAGAAGCAGGCGAAGAAGGAGAAAAAGAAGAAGAAGAAGAAAGAAGAAGAAGAAGAAGAAGAAGAAGAAGAAGAAGAAGAAGAAGAAGAAGAAGAAGAAGAAGAAGAAGAAGACGAAGAAGGAGGCAAGTCTACATATTAACGCATTTCCTTATCGACTTTGCACAAACATGGTTATGGTGCCGGTAAATACTATTCAGACATTTATGTGGCTTCTGCAGATTGTGAAGCCCTAACTATAGTTAGTTACTTAGTTAGTTGTAAGTTAGTTATGGACATTGTAACCAACCCCACTGTTTATTGGATATATATGTATATATTATTTACTAAACAATATTCAGCTTATGTCTTATGTCGTCACTGCTCTTATGTTCGCCCATTTGCGTGTGTGTTAACCATCCATGTTTCTCAAAACATATACTTTGTTTTTGTCTAAAAGCACTTCTGTGCCTGTGCTCTGGACAGACAACACCATTTGCACCCAAATCACAGTGTGGGATAGGTGCGTTGAAGTGCTACACAGACCAGAAAGCGTTAATGAACAGTAAATTAGATATATTCGACTTCGCTAATGCTTGCCGGTAAGTTAACTTTAATAATATAATTTCTTCTTTTAAGCGACTTTTTAGTAAGTTAACTTTAATAATATAATTTCTTCTTTCGCCCGTTATCCTACAATGGGGCCCAGGCTTTGATCCAACACACCCCTAAGCCGTCCTGTCTTGAGCTATCCCTGTCTGTTTACTAGTTTCATTGGTGACAATCTTCTTCTAGTTTGATGTTGTTATTAGTAGGCCTCTTTTAGTCTTGAAGGATAGAGTTGTGTATCTGGGGAGGCACCTGACAGCACTGCTGGTGACTGTATAGTCCAATGCGAGAATGACAATGTCTGTCACAGTTTCCGCATCTGTAAGACTAGGCAGGTCCCGCAGTAAGTGACTGCATTTTATGCCTGTGCCACATATCCTCAGTTTATTGGATCAGTTTGCGCCCAAAGAGCACGAGTCCGTTTAGTACATCTCTTCTCCAGGAACATCTGTCTGTTGCAACTCTTCCCCACGTGTCTGGATCTATGCCAAGGGGTTTTATATCTTGTTTACACACATCCTTATATCGCATTTGGGGTCTTCCGGTAGGCCTCTTCACTGTGGCTAGTTCTCCGTATAGGAGATCTTTGGAAATACGGTCATCCTCCATTCGGGATATATGGCCCACCCACTGGAGGCGTTTCTGCTTAAGGAGGGAGTGCACTGTGACAATATTAGCTCTTTCAAGCACGTGTTTGTTTGTTATGTGGTCTTTGCACGATATGCCCAGGATACGTCTCAGACTTTCTTTCCTGTCGTGAGTACAAGGTCCAGAATTCAGACCCATAGAGTAGTGTCTGAACTTGAACTTTTGTACGCTCTAGTAGTCTATTATTCTCTCAAACTCTTTTAGTTAGCCTGGAAAGTGTTGTGACTGCCTTTCTAATGCGTCTATCCATTTCTGTCTGTAATGAAACATGGACAACTTTCAATTCGTAATTAGAAATTTTGATTAATGGAGGCGCACCAGCATCTTGTTCCATCACCTGTGTTTTATTTAGGCTGATGGTGAGCCCAGAGTCTGTGCAGGTGGCTGCAAAACGATCTATGAGCCGTTGGAGATCTTCTGCTGTATGAGTGGTCAGTGCTGCATCGTCTGCAAAAAAGTAGTTCTCTTATGCATCTTGATTTTATTTTGGTCTTGACCTTGAGTCTTGACGGGTTAAAAAGTTTACCATCAGATCTTGTGTGGAGGTATATGCCTTCAGTGTTCAGTGGCAGTCCCAAATGCCTGCCTTAAGAGAACGGCGAAGAAGATACCAAAAGAGTATAGGAGCAAGCACGCAGCCCTGCTGTACTCCACTGCTAATCTGAATGACTGGGATCTTGAGCCATCGAATAATGTGGTCCCCGGCATGTTTTCATGAAATGACTTCTCGAGACTTAGCAGGGTGGGTGGACATCCTATCTTCTCACGGATCTTAAAGGTAAAATGCCTTTGTGAGGTCGATGAAGGCAATATATAAGGCTTCCTCTATTCTCTGCACTTCTCTTGGAGCTGACTGAGTCTGAAAATACTATAAATTGGTGTAATTGTTGGGTCTAAATCCGCACTGTTATTCAGGGTAGATTCACAGGGTTCGACTTATGGGCTTGTCGCATTCAGACTTATAAAATGTGTCGGCGCTATCACATCTCAGACCCATAGTTGTAAACTGCTGAACTGGGGACTACTTGGGACTCTCCCCCAGATTGAGATGGCTTTCTTTGTGTGGATGGTTGTCTTTGTGGACAAATGCTCAGTTCGAGATTCGGCAGTGTCGAAACATATAGATATCTACATATGTAATGTGTGTATGTGTGTGTTGTGTGTGTGTGTGTATGTGTGTGTGTATGTGTGTGTGTATGTGTGTGTGTAAGTGTGTGTGTGTGTGGTGTGTGTGTGTGGGGGGGGGGGGGTTGTCTGCGGGAAGGCAAATATTCAGTTCGCGATTGGGTAGTGACGAAACATAGTTATATATATATATATATATATATATATATATATATATATATATATATATATATATATATATATATATATATATATATATATATATATATATATATATATATATATATATAATGTGTGTGTGTGTATCTGTTATGTCTGATCTACTCCTAGATATCCAGTTGCAGTCCTTCGCCTGTAACCCACAAAACAAACTGAATAGAGAGATGAGAGAGAGATGAGAGAGATGCTTGCTTGTGTTCGTTGGCTTGAGCTCCAACGCGAAGTCCTGTATGTCGGATGAAGGCATCCTGTTGTCCAGCATCAGTGTGATGTCATACAGGACCTTAGGTTTGCGTGAGTATCCGTTGTCCTATGTCTGGCTTATTGGTGTGCAGACTGGTGGTTCCTCGCCGTATAGGAACCACCAGTCTGCACACCAATAAGCCAGACTCGGCGACTCTACTGACTTTAGCCGGGACCCCGAAGGGACCTGTTGCCCAGGACGCTCGACGAGTTCGCGTCAATAGGTCTTGGCCAGTATATAACCCGGCCCTGGTGCCTTGGAAACACCTCTGAGCTCCCGATGAGAGAAATGAGAGAGATGAGAGAGATGAGAGAGATGAGAAAACGAAGAGAGAGAGAGAGAGAGAGAGAGAGAGAGAGAGAGAGAGAGAGAGAGAGAGAGCGATGAGGGGGAGAAAGCGACGAGAGAGCTATGAGAGAACGATGAGAGAGCGATGATAGAGCGTTGGGAAGAGAGAGCAATGAGAGGGCGATGAGAGAGAGAGAGCGATGAGAGAGTGAGTGATATGAGAGAGAGAGAGAGAGAGAGAGAGAGAGAGAGAGAGAGAGAGAGAGAGAGAGAGAGAGAGAGAGAGAGAACCATGTGAGAGATATGAAAGCGTGATGATAGAGCGATGAGAGAGATGAGAAAAATGAGAGAAATGAGAGAGATGAGAGAGATGAAAGAGAGATGATAGAGAAATGAGAAAGAGATGAAAGAGATTAGATAGAGAGATGAGAGTGATGAGAGAGATGAGAGAGAGAGAGAGAGTGTGTGATGAGAGAGATTATAGAGATGAGAGAGATGAGGGAGATATGAAATGAGAAAGAAATGAGAGAGATGACAGAGATGCTAGAGATGAGAGACAGATGAGAGAGAAATGAGAGACGTGAGAGAGATGAGAAAGATGAGAAAGATGCGAGCGATGAGAGAAAGATGAGAGAGATGAGAGAGATGATAAAGATGAGTGAGAGATGAGAGAGATGAGAGAGATTAGAGGGACGAGACAGATGAGAGAGATGAAAAAGATGATCGAGAAATGAGAGAGATATGAGAGAGATGACAGAGATTACAGAGATATGAGAGAGATGAGAGAGATGAGAGTAATGAGAGCGAGATGAGAGAGAGTTGAGAGAAATGCTAGAGAGATGCTAGAGAGAGAGAGAGAGAGAGAGAGAGAGATTAAAGAGAGTAGAGAAAGGGGAGAGAGATGAAAGAGAGGAGAGAGAGGGCAGAGAGAGAGGAGAGAGATGAGAAAGAGATGAGAGAGATGAGAGAGTGAAAGAGATGAGAGAGATGAGAGAGAGGTTAGAGAGAGATTAGAGAGATGAGAGAGATGGGACAGAGGTTAGAGAGAGAATAGAGAGATGAGAGAAATGCTAGAGAGATGCTAGAGAGAGAGAGAGAGTAGAGAGAGTAGAGAAAGGGGAGAGAGATGAAAGAGAGGAGAGAGAGAAGAGAGAAGAGAGAGCGCAGAGAGAGAGGCGAGAGATGAGAGCGATGAGAGAAATGGGAGAGAGGTTAGAGAGATTAGAGAGATGAGAGAAATGAGAGAAATGAGAGAGCTAAGAGAGATGAGAGCGATGAGAGAAATGGGAGAGAGGTTAGAGAGATTAGAGAGATGAGAGAAATGAGAGAGAGGTTAGAGAGAGATTAGAGAGATGAGAGAGATGGGAGAGAGGTTAGAGAGAGTTTAAAGAGATGACAGATATGTGAGAGATGAGAGGGATGAGAGAGAGAGAGAGAGAGAGAGAGAGAGAGAGAGAGAGAGAGCTAAATCATGCAAAAGAAAAAGGAGATAATTAGAGACATAGATGGATAATACAGGGAGAATGTGGAGAGAACTGCAGGAACTGACGAAAGAAAGCACGGCTGGGCGTGAGCTGTTGGCCTATGCTCCATTAGTGAATCATAGACAACAGATGCAGAAGAATGAGGACTTAGAATTTACTCCCGAAAATGAGTTTGTCGAAAGGCTGGTTCTGACCACCGTCAGTTAAGAGTTACTGCATATGACAAGGGGCAGATGTATTCATCCGCCTAAATGCTGCTGGGGCCAGAAAAGAAAGCAAATAATTTACAAGCACTTTGCCGTCATGACAGACGATAGTTTGTTACACTGAGCTTAAAAAACGGCAAACTAACTCATGGCGGTGACCAGTGATGGAGTTATACCTCTCCATAGCATAAAGCATTTGCTGAATTATAGAGACCATGTTGCACCTGCAGCCCGATCCCTCTCTCGACCTGCCTAGTTTACTCCAGAGGAAAGGTAACACCAATACATCTGGAACTAGACAAGCTGCAGAAGCTGCCGGATCAACACAGCAATGCTGCAACTGTCCGCCTGTCGGAGCTTCGATTCAAGACCAGTTGCCAATCAAGGCTAGAGGTCAGGTCTGCCCTGCCATGACATTTAGTCTTTAGGATACATTTCACACCCGGATAAGGATTGTACCCTTCAATTTGAACTCCTCTCGAAGCCGTTGGCACAATGTGGGGTGTCGGGTTTTGTGAGCGCCGCCCAATATTGGACGCTAGCAAAAAAGCAGATAACACCGTCTACTGTTATACGGTATCTCAGTCATGTCTGACACATCCTAACACATAGGAATAGCAAAGAATAGTAACACTATAATCCACCATGTATGTCGTAAAAGGAGTTTATAGAGGATTGGTGTAAGACTGGTTACTTCATTCCATAGATTCTGGCCTAGAGAGACAACAGTGGAAGATAAACTCTATGGACCGCTGAATGAACTAAAAAAGACTGTTAGATTCATACAAGAGACAACATTGCAGTTATAAACATATTTTAGGCGAACGAAAGAAGAAGAAGATTCCATAGATAACTTAAGTTTTCCTAAATCCTGTGATTTTGTTTATGTGCTCTGTGGGTGCCTTCGACGTTTCCGCACCACGTGATGCAATTATGAACAAGTCCACAAAACACCGGCTCTGTGACGAAGGGGTTACTAAAACAATTCGTGATCCCACAAACCGCGTTCGAAACACAGATGGGGGAGATTTGAAAGCAGACAATCTTGCGTTGGTTTCCATACACTGGTATGAGTGCCGGTCGTTCAGAAAGCAATGGCAAACCATTGAACGTAAACTTACCCAGAAATCACAAACAGCAAAAGAAAAAAAATGCTGAGATTGACTGCTACGTTCTGTAAATGATATGCAACTAACTAACTACAGAGGAATTGGCGTCAGTTGGTTCAGCGCCCATGCTCTGTTGGGAGTTGAACGGCAGAAGAGGAAGAACAGAAGATGTGTTAGTTTAATAAAGAAAATAATTGGTACCATTACACAAATCATGTTTTGAATTAACACAATTTTGAAACAGTATTTTTAGAACAATTCTCGATTGCATGGAAGATGTTGGAGACTGTGGAAATGATGCAGATTATGTTGCTGTTCGCAGCGAATGTATTAATGACCAAGATGGTATTTGCGGTATGTACCCTCGTTATATTATCATAGCTATCTGTATGCACACCATAATATCACACATTTATACATGAGTATGGAATATACATTTAAACATCTTCAGACTTCTCACAGGAGACAACATGCTTAAATAATCATCATTATGTGTGGGCGGTCATGTTTTACAATTTCACATGATCACCAGAGTCGTGGATCTCCTCTGTATTCTTGTTTCGACCATACCACAAAGCCAAGACATCCAGGTATTTACTTCTCTGCATTCCCCTTGTTCTTTCCCCCTCAGTTTATGTCTTATCAAAACATGTAAAAAATAATTTGACTGTCTGCGTCTAATTTCTCTAATCACTTTGAGGTTTCATGTGCCTCTTGTAGGACTCATTGGTTGCTCATTGGTTTAAAGCACTGCTGTTGAAATACCACATGTGTAATAAATTAAAGAAATGAGGTGTCACCTTGTTCTCCATTTTATTTCTTCACATAACACAGGGGTAACCAAACTACGGCCCACGGGCCGGATATCGCCCGCGACGTCAGTTCATCAGGCCCGCCGATGGTACTCGAATTCGCTTGATAAAACGTATGGAACACGAGACGTTGTGATACAGTTTAAATTTAAATATTATGTTTAGAATACAAGGAGATCTTCACACGTGTGGAGACCTCCTGGCTGCCATGTGCCTTAAATTTACTATTTAAAATTTTAAATTATTGTATCTAGATTTTCTTGTTTATTGTAATGTCTGCTTATTTCGCGCCATCCCAAGTTATTCCCCGGCTCGTGGTAGCTCCGCCTATGCTCTGACGTTACCATGGTTTCCATGGCAACACACACAAACACGCATCTTTCCAGCCCTCAGATACACCCGGCTGTCAACACAGGTCCGACGGTGCAGAAATATTTCTTTCTTTTTGCATGTCATCCGTTTTATATGCATGTAACAAGAATTTATTTGTTCGACAGTAATAAGTAAGTGGACTACAAGTGTGCATTCATTCATTCATTCAGTAGCTTGTCCTTTGCAGAACCTCGCGCCCATAACAACCTTCTGGAAAACCTCTCGATCATAAGCAAGATGGACCGCGTCCGATACACCCATCTGCAGATCATCCGCCACATCCTGCATCCATCTTCTCTTTGGCCTTCCTCTTCCTCTCTTCCCAGGCATATAACCTCCATTATTGTTCTCTCCAAACTTTCATGAAGTTTCAAGTGACTAAAATATTTCAATTTTCTTTGTTTTATCGTCTTTAATAGCCAACCCTCCTCAATATTCAACTCTTGAAGTATGGATGCATTTGTTCTTTTCTTTACTCAAGATATTCTTATAACTCGTCTATAACATTTATATTCAAAGGCATTTATGCGCTGTTCAGCTTGTTTAGTAAGTGTCCATGTCTCACAGGCGTATGTTGCAATGGGAAAGATGCATGCTCTTAAAAATCTAATTTTTGTAGTTCTGTCTGCCCCAATCCATAATTTATTCAGTTGTTTTAGTCTCTGAAGAGCAATTGATAGTCGTCGTTTAATTTCTTTCATTGTGTCGTCTATAACATTTATATTCAAAGGCATTTATGCGCTGTTCAGCTTGTTTAGTAAGTGTCCATGTCTCACAGGCGTATGTTGCAATGGGAAAGATGCATGCTCTTAAAAATCTAATTTTTGTAGTTCTGTCTGCCCCAATCCATAATTTATTCAGTTGTTTTAGTCTCTGAAGAGCAATTGATAGTCGTCGTTTAATTTCTTTCATTGTGTCACCGTTGTTGGTAATCAATGACCCAAGATATTCAAAATTTTCTACCACCTCCAATTTGTCCTCATTAACATAAATTTCTTTCTCCATAGTGGTTTTATCTGTATGCATTATCTTTGTTTTCGCTATGTTAAGATATAAGTTGTGATTTGACTATTCAGTTGGGTTAAGGCTATTAGGTTTTCTATACCAGTCTGCGTTGTGGATAGTAATACTGTATCACCAGCATACCGAATCTTTTGTATGTCATGACCACCGATATTTAGGGCATATAGCTCCCTATTTATATCATCTCTTACATTTCTCATTATATTTTCGACGTACAGGTTAAACAAACAGGGGGACAGCACACACCCCCGACGGACTCCTTGCTTGATGTCAAACCAATCTGATGTCTCGCCATCTATTCTAACCGCTGCTTGTTGGTCTAGATAGAGCATTCTTATGAGTTGTATTACATGTGGTAGAAAGCCCATATTCCTCATGATTTCCCAAAGTTTCTGATGTGTCAAATGCCTTTGAATAATCCACAAAACATGATTGATTTAGGAACCGACATCACAGCATTCGGGGCATTCCAATAAGCGCTTCGCCCCCATCCTCAGAAGCAAACGAAGAGTTCCAACCCCAATAGTACCAGTGGCAATCTGATCACAAAACATGAGAACAGGTTTACATTAAATTCTCTGCACTTCTCTATTATTAAACACACATTGAGAATGTGATCTCTTGTTCCTCTTCCTTGTCTAAATCCAGCTTGAACCACGTTAATGTCTTCTTCCATTTTCTTACGAAGTCTTCCCATTATGATGTTTAGTAGAGTTTTACTTGCATGACTGATCAGGGCAACAGTTCTATAATTGGTGCATAATTTCAGGTTACCCTTTTTTGGTATTGGAATGAAGATAGTTCTCTTCCAATCTTTCGGTCACAAACCATATTTCCATATCTTTTTACATAATTATGATATTTTGTATGCTTTCTTCTTCTCCCGCTTTAATTAGCTCAGCTGGCATCTCATCAAACCCAGGTGATTTACCATTCTTCAGGTTCGTTATTGCCTATGCAATTTTATCTATTGGGGGTTCAGGTTCTGTCTCTGCTGTTGTTGGCTCATGTACCTCATTCATATCCTCACTATCACTCATATCATACATTCCACCGCAGTACTCCTGCCATCTTTTTAGAATGTGTGTCTAGATTCTGTTAAGGTATTTCCCATCTTGTCACAGATAACATTCAATTGAGGTTGAACATTTCTTGTCAATAACTTCATTTCCTTGAACATTTCGTAATCTCTTCCAGTCTTATGATATTGCTCTATTCTGGTACAGCAATCTTGTATATATTGATTTTTGTCCTTTCTTGTGTTCTTTTTTATTTCTCGAGTTAAAGATTTATGCTTCATCCTGCTGTTATCGGATTCACCTCCTTTCTGTTTCAGTTTCCTTCGTTGTTTTATTGATTCTAACGTGGCTGATGTAATTCATGGCTTAACTTGTTATTTCTTGGTCGGAATTAAATCTTTGGCTGCAGTTATGGTATCTTTAGTTTGTACTCCCAGTTCATCAGGTGTCATTTCCTCTTGTACAGACACCAAGACCCCAAACCATTTCTAACTTCTACGGTGTATGCATCTGGTATTTTTGTGAGATCAAAACGAAGTGGCCTTGGTCCTCGGGTAAGCTTCTTGAGTTTTCATTTAAGATCTGCTTCTAATAACTGATGATCTGTATCACAGTCTGCACTTCGCAGGGTTTTTGCAGATGTTATGTTTGATCTCCATCTTCTTTGTATTAAAATATAATCTATCTGATTTTTGGTAATACTGTCCGGGGACTTCCATATGAAGAGTCTTCTTGGGTGTTGTTTAAAAAGTGTGTTGGCTATCATTAACTCATTTTATGTGCAAAATTCAATTAATTTGTCACCCGCATCATTTCTGTTTCCCAATCAAAATTTTCCTAAAACGTGTCTCTCATTTTCAGCTCTTCCTGCACCTACTTTTGCATTAAAATCTCCCATTATTATTGTTATATCATTATGACCAATCGTATTTAATGTGTCTTGTAGTGTGTTGTAAAAATCTTCAATTTCGTCCTCCTCTGATGTTGAAGTAGGTGCATATATCTGTATGAGAGTTGTGTTTTTTGGACGGCCTTTAAGTCAAATAGTGAGGTTTCTATCACTAACTGGGTTATATCCCAGTAAAGCCTTTGCAGCTGTTTTATCTAAACAAAATGCCACTCCACTCTGGCCTCCGACGTCTCTACCAGAATAAATGAAAAGACTTCCATTTTCAGTTGTAAAATGTCCCTTGCCTTTCCAGCGATGATCGCTGATTCCTAAAATTTGAATATTTAACCTCTCAATCTCTTCAGATACTACTTTAAGCTTCCCATCATACAGACTTCTCACATTCCACGTTCTTCTTCTCTTCTTCTTTGCGTTCATCCGGAGTGATTTTTTCAGATGTGATTGCGGTGTGTCTGGTTAGGCACCCTCGGGTCGAAACCCTCAGGCCAACACATCCGACTTTTAGCGTGCATTTTTGACCAGGTTAGCAATCCTGGGAGACTCTCACTTTTGTGGTACCGTCCACATCTCAGCTGGTCTAGTTGGAACAGTCGAAGACTACACGGTCATCCCTCAAGTGAAGGTAGGGACAGTCCATAGCATTTTCCGCCATCCTGGGTGGCTTCCATAATTGCAGAGCCGGCACATAACGCTCTGGTGCTGGGTTTACCGAGGGAATCGTCACGTCCTGCTCATGGCTGTTTTAATTCCTCACTTCAATATATTGGGCATTTCGCTCGCCCTGGGCCGTTCCTGCACAAACCAGTCAGCTCTGCGGTTGGTTTCCACTAAGCGAGTTTTCGGACATGTGCTTGTCCCTGTACCCATCAGAGCTGTTCCAGGCACGGCGGACATTCGGAAAACTACCTAGTCAGAGCTGTTCCGAACAAGAGCGGCATTCGGAAACTAGGTAGTCAGAGCTGTTCCTAGCACGGGAGACATTCGGACGAGACATTTCACTCGGACGTAAATGCGTAGTGTCAATTTTTAGTTTGCCACCCGTAGGACGACACTTCCGACTTCCGGCGGGCATTTTTTAGTGAGGTTAGCCTTCCTCTGGTTTCGAGACACGTTAGACTGTTGTAATGTCACCCACATCTCAGCTGGTCAAGATAGAACGATCAACGATATCGTGGTCTGCCCTCAAGGGAAGGCAGGGGCAGACCATGGGCATTATCTCGCTATCCAAGGAGGCTTCCATAATTGCAGAGCCGGCACATATTGCTCTGAGACTGGGCTCACCCAAGGAGTTTCCACGTCCTGCTCATGGCTGCTTTAGTTCCTCACTTCCATGTGTTGGGCATCCCACTTGCCACTGATCGCTCAATCACACACCAGGAGCGGTCAGACTGCGAGTGACATCCACTCGGTAAGCTTTTGCTTGTGACTTCAGACCACGCAATAGGTTCGCTCGCCGTGCGTTCCATTTCGCGTTGATGAGACATTCTTCCACTTTTGTCTACACTCTCTATGAGTTAGATACAGACAGTTTCCGTAACCCTTCGACTGGGGCACTTTTCTGACTTTTTTGTACTCGCTCACGAGGTAGGCTACATGTGCTGCCGGCTCAGCACCTTACCTTCGTGCAGCAGTGAACGGGAAACGGCCAGGCCCCTTCATCCGGGAAACTCTCATATCCCCCAGCTGGGAGCCTTCGAACATGTATCAGACCTGAGCATGTAGCTTGCTCAGTATCATGTTTCTATTTTCCGGTAGACGGGTATCAGCCTGGCTCTAAGATCCGAGGGTTTGTGGCTTAGAGGCGTTCAGCCACAGCCCTCGACAGGGAGCCTTAAGAGATTTGTCCGGACCAAGAAATTCTGCCTTTGTGCACCTCATTTAAATTTTGACTGCTATCCTCAGTCTATGCCTGCAGAGCAGCAGGTTGTGTCTCTCTTAGTCTGGTCCCTATCCCATAAGCTGTCCGATATGTAATTTTTCACCCATCGGCAAGCAAATGGGGTCTATGGGACACGCAAGCTCCCCCACCACGTCAAGGTGGAGACACATCGGGGGAGCCATCGACATTTGATAGGGCAGACATTTGAAAGATGCGTCGCCGGCACGTAAGGCCATGCGATCAGCACAAAGTTATCCAGAGTCACCAGTGGGAACGCCGCGCCCCGCGAAGGGCAACGACGATTGGTTTTGAACTAATAAAAGCGCTCTTTCCGCGAGGGTCGGAGCTTATTCCACGTTCCTATTCTCACTCTTTTTCATAGTCTGACACAGGAGATTCCCTAGGTAACACAGTCAGGATTAACCCCGTCATCACGATTACTAGTACTGGTCCCTGTGTCACACTCTTCCCCAGTGTTATCTGATCCGCCTGGCCTGGGGGTCTCGCCACCAGATCTCTTTCTTATTATGTTTTCCGTCATAGTTGTTACGGTTTCTTGGCAAGTTTTGCAGAAGGTAGTTTGCCATTGCTTTCCTTCTGGGCAGTGATTGTACAAGTCGGTGGCCATAGCCATTGTCTCTATTGATGAGATCATCTGCCTATCGCCGCAGAGTGCAAGACTATAACCAACAACAGTCTGTTGGCTGCTCTCACACTCCATCCACCACCTTCTTCCATATCTTCACGCACCCTGATTGGGGGGCTAAACGGGTACTCCACCTTGCCCAAGGGTGTCCCGTAGACTAACGAAGGAAAGGAGGCGTCTTACATCTCCTTTGATAGGGGATACCCCTACCCCGCTAACCGGACAAGTGTGAATAGAGGCAATAAAGTAGCAAATATAGAATAAAAATGGCATAGAAGCCTCGCGTTATTACGAAAATATTATCCCCGGCCAAGGAAGCCACTTTAGTAACATTTTATAAATTGCTTTTTAATTACACAACTGCATTGTTGGATACATCTTGAAAAAATAAATTCAACGGTACCTTATTCAAGTCTGTAGGTCAATATTAAGCCGAGATATTAATGTATATTTGTCAGTTTATCATTTAATATGAACAAAGAGCAAAATACTATTTTATCCTTTGACAAAATGTGACCTACACACTCACACCACTGTCGGTAACACAGACAACAAGGGAGATTACAAATGCCGATGGTTTATTACTAAAGGGTGATAACTGCTTCTTGTTTACACACACACACACACACCCACCCACACACACACACACAGAGACACACAGTCACACACACACACACACACACACACACACACACACACACACACACACACAACCATGTATACATGGTAACGCCATGCTGTGATGACGTCGGTCTGCGCGTGCTGTCAGCACACGCTGTCTGTTAGTGCTGCCTGTCAGCGGGGGGCCGTTAGTATAGATCCATTTTGACCAGATAAGTCGCATTGGAAAGTTACCCAAAAATAAACGGACCCGACCGTGCAGCGTGATGAAAAAAAACAAAAAAACACAACACATAAATACTACAAACAATTATTCATTGGCATCAACATCGCCGTGAATGTGTCATAAGAATATTAATTGATCGCGCTGGATTATGACTGAAAAAGGCTATTTCCCGCCATTTAAATATCACATTATAGCATGCAATCTTCATAATTTTAGTTTTGGATGTCTCCTCCGACTTTAATATTCGAAAATTAGACAATATACGTAAAAATGAATGCCGAATTGAATAATGCGTACAAGAACAACCAAAACCGAAATTTAACATCAGAGTACGCCTAAGCTCCTCAAATCGGAGACAAGAAAAATACTTAACCAAACAAAACCGCAAATATCATCATCATCTTTATCATATGCCATGCCGGTAAGCGTGGATGGTCATGTCTAGCTATTTAGCTCGGTCAACAGAGTCGTAGATTAGCTAAGTTTTCCGGTCTCGACCATACCACATGGTCAAGCCATCCGGGTATTTACTTCTCTACCTTCCTCTTGATCTTTTGCCCTAAATCTTGCCATTCATCACCAAGTTCTCCAATTTACTTCTTCTCATAACGTGACCAAAAAAAATGTCGATTGTCTACATCTAATTTCTCTAATCAGTTTCGATTTTCACCTGTTTCTTGTAGGATTTGGTCATTAGCTTTTCTGTCTTCCATGGTATTCTTTGCATTTTCCTCACATACCATATTTCCACAGCCATCAGATGCTTTTCAGCCTGTTTGCTCATTGTCCACAGCAAATATATTCCGTTTTAATTCAGTGACCTTGAATCGTAGTGGCAAGGTCAAGGTGTTAATCGGGCTGGTCTCTAGGCCAGTGTTGTTCAACCTTTCTGCTGGCGCCGATCCTTACGCAATTTGTTTTTTTACGTTGCTCAATGAATTCTGTGTGATGATCCAAGTGTCTGTCCTACTCAATGTAACAAACCAGATGGGCAGAAATGTTGCATTTAGGTGATTTCGGCCTGTTTCGGTGGAACCCATGGCTGCCACTCTGTGGGAAAAACTTAGACATTTGAAACCAGTCGTTTCTGCTGTAAACTTCATTCGGGGACATGCACTCAATCACCGTCAGTTCCAGGCTTTTCTTTAAGAAATTTATTCTGCATTCTGTGACTTGCCTTACCACACACCAGTGAAGTGACTCAGCTGCGGTAAAGTCCTGTTTCGTTTTTATAAGCTCCGAAACGAAATAGATGTTTTCCTCACTGAAAAAAGATAGGTTGTCAGATCCTACCTGGCTGTCAAAGTTGTCATTTTAGGTCGACATCAAATCCCACATGAATGAACCGAATTTGAAACTTCAGGGAAAAGATAACATCGTCTGTGATCTCTACAAAATTATCAAAGGATTTTGGAGAAAGCTGTCATTGTTTCAAGCACAACTGGAAGGAGACACATTTTCTCATTTTCACTGTTTCAAAGAGGTTTGCGCTACATCCGAAGATGTCAATCTCGATTTTCCGAAAAAAAATAAATTATTCGTGACTTGAAGAAGCATTTTTGGAGAGATTTTCAGATCTTTACAGAATAAAGAGCGACATTCTTCTGTTCCAGAATCCGTTTGATTGTAACCTTGATGATGTTCCAGTTGAACTACAGTTGGAGCTCATTGATGTGCAAGCAAATGACTTGTTGAAAGAAAAGCACAGAGAAGGAAAACTTGTTGAAGTTTACCGCTGCGTACATGACGTTGAGTTTCCGAAACTGAAATTTGCCGCTGGTATGGCATCAGTGTTTGGAACAACTTATGTCTGTGAGCAATCGTTTTTAAAAATGAAGTATGTGAAGTCAACACATCGAACGAGACTGACTGATGAGAATTTGAAAGCAATTTTCTTGATTGGATGTGTCGTGAAATCCTGAAGGACATCGACCTGATGAGTGAGGACAGAGTGATGGTCATTGACCGAATGGTAAAAGAAGACAGAGACAGTTGTTGTAAGGGTCATTGACCGAATGTTTCAGAGGACATACAACGGCGTGCGAGATTGCTAAGATCGTTTGGTTGTAAAAACGGAGTCTCCGATCAAAGAGTCGAAAATCTTTGATGTACGGTGAGCGGGGAAAACGGGAACTAGCGGAGAAAACGGGAACTATCGGACAAGAGCGATAAAGCAATTTCTAAAACAAACCTTTGATGTGGAAAACGGGAGACGATCAGAAAACGTTTAAAGTAACGATAAATTCGGTTGTTGATGTATGAAAATCAAAAGAACGGAGAATGGGAGCCAAGGTATAAATAGTTGGGAAACATGGTTTTTGTTGAGTGTGCTACCAACTATTTCATCTAGCAGGAGGGTTTTATCTATTCGTCCTTATTAAGAAGAGAAATACACTGTCCCTAGTTGCTTAGAGGTAATGGGGTATTTGTGCTTATGTGCTTTTGTGTTTCAATTCATGGACTACAATAGATAGTATAAGGTAATAGAGTTTTAGTTTAGTAATCTAGCATAGTGAACTGGCGTGTGTGATCGTGGGAATTGGGTGTCTGGGCTTTGCAGTTACCATTTCCTTCTTTTATCTAATCGTCTAGAATTTAATGAACTCAAATGTCATGTCAGAGTATCGTTCGGTACAGTCTGAGTACGGCCGGAGGCATGCTCTTACATAAGAATTAGTCTGAGTCAGGCTGATATCACATGGTTATCTATCTCAAACAGGTTCCACGAAAAGTCTCCTGACATACCCTGAGAAGATAAAAAGGCACTTCACTTGTGCAGAGATAAATTACCTAACCAATAGGAACTCTGAAGATAAATACCCTCAAGTCTAAGGAATCAGTGGATAGGAAGTTACTTCTCTGAAGGCAGAGGCGAAATAACCTAAAGATATTTGAACACTGTAAAAATATAAATGAAAACTGAAGAACGCACTAACAGTTTCCATGCAGACAAGAATAGTTAATCGACTAACGGGCGACATTGTGTAGAACATATATAGATACAGTGATAGACAGTGTTGATGTGCTTTCCGCAATGGATTTTATTAACTTCCTGAATTGTGAATGTGTAGAATTCAAGAACTTACAGTAATCCCATTATTCCGTGGTGATCAGACTGTGAAAAATTTCAAGATATTGGAATACGACCAGAATCAGTCGGAAAGACGCATCTCCGGGTGAGATCAATCCAAATATGTGTGCTGTGTTGTCGAATGGCCGTATACGGATGAGAGATGGGATGCTGAACATAGACATAAAGAGTCCTATCTCGCACACGCAATAGACTACACCACAGATTACATATATACATTCAATACCTACACCTGACATAGTTTTTCAGCATTAAATATTCTATTAATTGTTTGAGGAAACTGTTGTCGGGGTATGTTATGAAGGAATAAGAGAGAGAGAGAGAGAGAGAGAGAGAGAGAGAGAGAGAGAGAGAGAGAGAGAGAGAGAGAGAGAGAGAGAGAGAGAGAGAGAGAGAGTGATCATAGACATTAAGGGGGGTATGTAGACAAAGGTCCACCAGCAGAGAGGAACAGGATAAAAGGATTTATAGGTGTGCTTGTTGACTCCACTTTCCCCCCAGGGACGACAAGTGACAGGATGCAGTAATTCCAAACCAAACATTGATGATATCTTGAACGCCAAATATCAGTTTCACAAATCTCACTAACCTTCTTTGCTGCTTAGTTTGTGAAATTCGGATATGTGCACATTAGGTCTGACGTAACTATCCTTTTGCCAACGACACCTTCTTTAATAACTTTTTGTTTGTTTGTTTGTTGTGTGTGTACGTTGCACGCCACTCGCCCATGATTAACTTAGTTTTTCGTCTTTTTTCCCATAGCTTTCGTTCTGGCTTGCAAGTATTGTTAAAGTTAGTTGCATATCCTTTACAGAACGTTTGCAGTCAACACCAACATTTTTTGCTGTTGTTGATGTCTTAGCAAGTTTACGTTGAGTAGTTTGCCATTGTTTTCTGAACGACTGGCACCCATATCAATGCGTAAAAACCAGCGTAACGCGGTCTACTGCCAAATCGCACTCAGATTTGTTTCGAACGCGGGCATACGGGATTACGAACCGCTTCCGTAAGACCTTCGCCACGGAGAGAGGCGCAAGTATTGTACAGAATAATTATGCGGCCAGCGCTCGTCATTTTGTCAGTTATCCGGCCCGCTATGAATAAAGTTTGGTGACCCCTGTCATAACATGACCAGTTTACTCTAACCAGTTTACGATTTTCATTTGTTTCTTGTAGGACATGGTCATTGGTTTTTCTGTCTTCCAGTCTTCCAGAGAGAGAGAGAGAGAAGAGAGAGAGAGAGAGAGAGAGAGAGAGAGAGAGAGAGAGAGAGAGAGAGAGAGAGATAAAATACAAGATAAAAGGGTTAAAGAGTTGAGTAATATTGGGGAGAACATGGAGGGAGCTGCAGGAAATGAAAACAAAATATGAAGGGTGTTTGGCGTGAGGTAGTTGAGGGACTATATTAGATTATAAAAGGCCGAAGCAGCAGTGGTAGCTGCAGCATCAGCAGCCGCAACAGAAGAAGATGAAGAAATAGAAGCGATAATTCTCCGTGTGTCAAGTTAACGTTAATTTCACGCTGACATTCAATTAGCGCGACTGACTCATACATTTAGTTAAGCAGCTAGCGCGTTTACAACAAGCTAGTGAGAATCTGTCACATTTAAAAGTTATATATATATATATATATAACATTTAAGTCTAACTGAATGAACCAGCTACGCCGTTGTCAGAAGAGCAAATTTAAGTGAGTTAAGCCCCTCAGCCACATAGACCTCTGTTCAAACGTATTTTTTGTCATTTGAAAATTTGTCCCGGTAGCGGTCTATTTGACCTGATCTTTTTGAATTTTCAATGTATTAAAACTGATAGACGTCTGATCCACTACCCAGGATTTAGGGTATATGGATGTATTCCTACTCTCTTTTGTTGTAAGCATTCAAGCTGTGAACACCGTAAATATAACCACTTCTGCTGGAGACATATGTTGAACCTACAAATCACCCCACCCTGTAAACGTCCTACTATCTCTATTGTATATTTTACATCTCGGTCCATCCATTAAAAGAAAGAGATATATTTGAAATCAATAAACATGTGTATTTACAAACACAATGTACAAATATTAATGTTAACATTTAATGTTACTTACTGTTGGGTATATCTATCTAGGAGATGATGGGTCCATCGAAAACTGTGGAGTAGATGCTCAAGTATGCTTTGATGATTTGGAAACTTTACTGACAGACGTCAACGCCAAGAATTTTACAGCAGCGTGTCCGTAAGTTTCTGTCGGCCAATTGAACATTATCTGAAACAGGAACTATAACCAAATACGATGATAAAACTGTAGAAGGCTTTTGTGATGTGTTTATCACAGGATACACATTTTAAGATTAACAGTTAACAATTTAATTGGTCATCCTTTACAGTACGTTACAGTCAACCCAAGAATTTATTGACTGCTAGTGATTTACTAGACAATGTAACTTGCAGTAGTTTGCATTGCTTTCTTGCAATAGTCTCTTCGACGCATCATAATTGAAATAAAGGCAAAGTGATCTGCTTTCAAATTCTCCGCGGCTGATTTCTAACCATCGACTTGGTGTGTCGGAGAGTAATGAACTATCCCTTAAGCCATATCGTCACTTGAACTCAATAGAGAAAAGATAAACCAATCAATTCTTAAATCAGTCAATCAATTAAACATTCATTCAGGAACCGTAATCGGCAACCACTCACTATGATTTTGTATGTCAGCATAAATAAGTTATCAACCACGAAGCGACAGGATGGATTATTTAAGCTGAAATGCAAAATCAATCATATCCAGTTTCCAAAATGAAAGTTGACTGCACTGGAGCCGGACTTTATGACTCTCGCATTACACTGTGACAAACTGCTGTTTGTTCCTACATGTTTGCTACTTGTACAGTTGTTTATCTCTTTACAATCGCCGACGTTTTCCTGCAGTGTGATGTATATACAAATATCGAAATTCTTAAAGGCAAAATAGCAAATAAGAAACTATATAAAAGTGCAAAAGAAGTAGGTTTTCTTGGCGACAATATGAGGTATCTATGTAGTAGTGTCTGCACGTCTACATACATGAGGATTCAATCCTGACTAATTCTGATTCTTTGCTTCATGTGACGTAGGTGCAAGCAGTAAAATAGATAATCGTGCATGTAAATCATGATTGATAGGGGAAATAACAACTTCGGTTTTTCGTTCTTAAGGGAGATCATTATTGACGATGGTAGGTACTATGTGTAATGTGGTTTCTGAGGAAAATGCAAAGAATACCATGGACAGACAGAAAAACCAATGACCAAGTACTACAGGAGACAAATGAACATCGTAAACTGATTAGAGAAATTAGACGTAGACAGTCAAAATTTTTTGGACATGTTATGAGAAGAAATGGATTGGAGAACTTAGTGACAACTGGCAAGATCGAGGGGAACAGACCAAGAGGAAGACCGAGAGGAAAATACCTGGATGGCTTGGCCACATGGCATGGACGTGACAGGAACACTGAGCTGATCCACGACACTGGTGATCGAGTGAAATGGCTAGTCATGACCGCCCACACTTTCCGACATGGCGCATGATTGATTGATTGAGGCACTAAGAGGGATATAATATTGCCGAGGGTAGGTACCAAGAGGGAGATAATATTGCCGATGGGGGATGGTAGGTACTAAGAGGGGATAAATGTTGTTGGTTTTTGTTGTATTTTTTTGTTAAAGGGGAGATAATAATTGCCTATTATAGGTACCAGGGTGGAGAAAATATTGCCGATGTACTAATAGGGCAGTACAATGGCGACGAGATGACTCGTTGTTCTTCGGGGAGACGCTTTTCAGTGTTTTTCTGTGGATTTCCTTTAGATTTCCTGTGAAATTCGCGTGGATAGTGTTTTTCCTGTGGATTATGTGATGTTATTTCGTGTTCGTTTATTGGAAGTGTTCAAAAGAAGCCACGGAAGGCAGGTGGTGGATGAAATTTTGAGGGCAGCCGACAGATATTTGTTGGTTATGGTCTCGAGTTTCGAGACGGCAAGCAGAGGATCTCTTTCGAGAGACAATGGTTGCGGTCATCCGGCCAGTATGGTCACTGCCATAGAGGAAAGCAACGGCAAACTACCTCTTTGAAAGTGCCTAGTACATTATGATTCGCTTAAAGACTGATCATCGCAAGACAAGGACAGAGACATTAAAATTAGCAACATGGAACGTTAGGACGTTAAACGACGACGGAAAATTAGAGAACATAAAACAAGAAATACAAAGAGAAAAAATTAATATTTTAGGGATGTGCGAAACGAGATGGACAGGAGCAGGCATCAAGATAGATGAAGATTTTAAGATTATTTATTCTGGAGGTGAAGATCGACAAAGGGGAGTGGCAATAATTTTGGACCGGAAAACATCAACATCTGTTCAAGGATATTGGGCCGTGTCGGACAGAGTTCTACTAGTTAAATTGAGTGGCAGACCTTTTAGCATAAATGTTATTCAAGTATATGCCCCAACAGGAGAGTCCAGTGAAGATAGTGTAGAGGAATTTTATAATGACATAGAGTCTGCCTTAAAGAAATGTAAAAATTCAGAAATAAACATCATAATAGGAGACTTCAATGCAAAAGTAGGAAATCAAGGTGATAGATACACAGTAGGAAACTATGGTTTAGGAGAGAGAAATGAAAGAGGATACAGACTCGTAGAGTGGGCAAAAGAAAAGGAAATGATTGTAGGAAACACCTGGTTTAAGCAACACCCTAGAAGATTATGGACATGGAGGAGTCCTGATAGCAGGATCAGAAACCAGATTGACTACATTCTGATTAGCAGAAGATTTAGAAACGCACTAACAGTAGCAAAAACAGTTCCCAGTGCTGATTGTTATAGTGACCACAGACTACTTACAGGAACATTGAGGATAAAGCTGAAGAAAGTCAAATATATAACAGGAAACACTAAATATGATTTGTGTACATTGAGTAATGACAAGGAAATACAAAACAAATTCAACATAGAAGTACAGAACAGATTTGATATATTGTCTGATCTAGAGATATTATTCCAGGATGTAAATGATCAATGGGAAATGTTAAAGAATTCAATCAGTTTGGCTGCAGAAACAACTATTCCAAAATTAAAGAAGGTGGGTCGTAAGAAATGGATGACTGAAGAAATTTTACACCTAATGGAAACAAGAAGACTCAACAAAAATAATCCTGCCAAATATGAAGAAATTCAGAGACAAGTCAGAATATTATATAGGAAGGCAAAAAAATCATGGCGTGAGGAAAAGTGCTTAGAAATTGAAAAACAACACAACAGTCAAAATACCAAATTAGTGCACAAAAGAATTCAGGAACTTACCAATAAAAGAACAAGTACATCAACAGGCTGTCTAAAAACTAAAGATGGCAAAATCATAATAGAAAAAGATCAGATTCTACAGGTATGGACAGATTATGTGAAAAACCTGTATAATGATAACAGAGAGGAACAGTATGATATTAGATTTCAATAATGAAGGACCAGCTAATTTTAAAGATGGAGGTTCAAAATGTTCTTAAGCATATGAAAGCTGGCAAGTCCCCCGGTGCAGATAACATCACAACAGAAATGATTGAAGCTTTAGAAGAATTTGGATTAGAGCAAGTCACCAGACTGCTGAACACATTATATGATACTGGAGATATACCTTCTGAATTATGTAATTCTGTATTTATTGCAATCCCAAAGAAATCAGGAACCTTGGAATGTGATCAACATAGAACAATTAGTATAATGAGTCACATCACAAAGATTTTGTTACGAATTATCATGCAAAGAGTGAGGAAGAAAATACAACCTGAAATAGGGGAAGAACAATGTGGGTTTGTAGAAGGAAAGGGTACAGTAAATGCTGTGTATATGCTGCGAACAGTTATTGAACGTGCTATAGAAGTAAACAAGGATATACATCTTTGCTTTATTGACTACACAAAGGCTTTTGATAGAGTTAGACATGTCAACATGGTGGATATGCTTGCAGATCTACAAATTGATGGGAAAGACATTAGACTTATAAAAAACATATATTGGAAACAACAAGCTGCCATAAGGATTGATAATGAAGTGGGACAATATCAACCTATTAAGAGAGGTGTTAGGCAGGGATGTGTAATGTCTCCAGATCTTTTTTCCCTATATAGTGAAAATATTTTCAGAAATGTAGAAGATATAAATGGAATCAGCATTGGTGGAAGAAACATCAATAACATTAGATATGCAGATGATACAGTATTGATTGCAGACAATGCACAGGATCTGCAACAATTAGTAGACGCGGTTGTTGTACACAGTGAGCAGCTGGGGTTGGAATTAAATTGTAAGAAGACACAGGTTATGGTCGTCACTAGGAAGAACGAAGTACCACAATGTAATATACAAGTAAATGGGAATATTCTGCAACAAGTGAATCGATACAATTATCTCGGAACAGTCATAACATCTGATGGGAGATGCCTTGAAGAGATTAGAACAAGAATCGCCATGGCAAAAGTAGCCTTTAGCAAGATGAAAGACATTCTGACCAATAAAAAGATGTCAATTGAAACGAGAAAAAGAGTGTTGAGGGGATACATAGAGCCTGTTCTTTTGTATGGATGTGAAATTTGGACAATGTGCAGTCAAGCTGAAAAACAACTGATGGCTGCAGAAATGTGGTTTCTGAGGAAAATGC
>JACEFZ010026128.1:155000-295000 GCA_014155875.1 Cepaea nemoralis | reverse complement strand
CTCTTGCAGTCCTGGTTGCTTCACAAGTGACTGCACCCTTATGTAATGATAAACGCCAGGAATTACGGTCTTTAGCAGCAGTCTCCCAGGTGTCAAGATAAATTCCAAAAGCTTTCAGTGAGATATTCAGAGTGTTCTTAAAGAGTTTCCTTTGGCCGCCTTGAGAGCGTTTACCACAACGCAGCTAGCCGTAAAATAATTTGTTTAGGGAGCCTGTGATCTGGCATACGAGTTAAGTGACCAGCCCAGCGAATCTGATTTTTCATTAGTAGAGTGGATACTGGATACGAAGCAAAGAAACTACTATTGAAAAGTGTAGGTTGTCTTATCTGGGTTATAATATGAGACTTGGAGGTCCTAAAGGCAATATTCTCTCCCCCCCCCCCCCCCCCAAAAAAAAAGAAAGAAAAAGAAAAGAAAAAGAAATGCAACTATTGAAAAGTGTGCAAAAATGTACTTTATCTTTTCTTGATTACAACATGAGACAACAAGGTTCTAAAGTCAACACAGCCAATAAACAACTATTAAAAAGTGTACAAAATGTAGGTTCCGTTGATAGGCCACATTATGAAACACTCGGACCCTAAAGGTATAACAGAAAATAAACAACCAGCAAACAGTGTACCTCTTCGTTCCTCTGTCGAGGGGATACATCACACCTCATTAATGCACATCAAAGACCAGGGTGTCCTCCTTTGTCATGCATTTACGTAAGGTTTGCCTCCTCCAGATAGTTTCCATTCAAGGTAACAAATTCTACCTACCCGTGGGTAGGTTTTCTAGGCTAACAATTTGCAAGGGAAGCGACTTTACAGTATACTCTTATTAAAAGTACACAACTGAGTAGGGTGTCTAGACTTAGTCACAATACGAGACATATAGGTCTACTTTCAAAAATGCTGGAATGCAAAAATCCAAGACAAAAGGAAAGCGACTATGTCCAGGTAACAACAACAACATCACACTAGCATGTCTACACTTAGTCACAATAAGAGACCCGCAGGTCTACTCTTGAAAATGCTGGAATGCAAAAATCCAAGATAAAAGCAAAGCGATGCGGTGCAAGTAACAACAGCACACTGGACATCTAAGCTCTTCGTAGTTCCGACCTATGCAGATCTGAACAGCATTGCCAGGGGCAGGGGGGACAGCGTTAGTGACATGATCTGACGACTCCACGGGCAACTCCATGGCGAAGTGGTCAAGCCGTTTGACTCGAGCTCCGAAGGTTGTGGGTTCGATTCCGGGCCGCGTCCTTCCGAGCACAAGTTAAATTTTTCGGAGACTCCTGTGGGTCGTCGCTAGAGCTACGGAGTTCGTGCTTTGTGCGACGCTTTCCGTGCTGAGGAAAGAGACCGAGCCATATGAGATAAAACCCTGTGCAATGAAGTCGACCCTGTCGACTTTTTTTTCTGACGACTCCAAAACACACCTTCACATTCACCAACTTGGCGATGATGATAATTTTAAAATAGACTTTAAAAGAGTTAATTATTCTCTCTCTCTCTCTCTCTCTCTCTCTCTCTCTCTCTCTCTCTCTCTCTCTCTCTCTCTCTCTCTCTCTCTCTCTGTCTGTCTCTCCCATCCCCCTCTCCTTCGACCCAAGGCCCGGCTTCAGCTTTTGCTGTAAACGTTGAATTCCATTGGGTTAAATTGATAATGCTTGGCTAGATGTGCATTTGGCTGATTTGTTCAGTTAAGCCTTTGCGCGCGCGCACGCGCGCACGCAAGCACACATGCACACACATATCCCACACCCTTACACACACACACACACACACACGCACGTACCGACACACACTCACCGACACATACCCATCCACACACACACACACACACACATCCACAAATACCCATCCACACCCACACACCAACCCGCACCCCCCACCACGCGCACACACACAGACACAGACACAGACACAGACACACACACACACACACACACACACACACACACACACACACACACACACACACACACTCGTTTTCCTCTTTGGAAAATGTTTTATACAAACTGGCGAGAGGAAAGTAGCAGCAGTCGTGAGTTTTTCTCTGTGTTTGATTAATTTGTCATTATTGTGTTTTTTTTAATGTTTTAGCCAAATAATGTTTTGTTAATGAATCATTCACTTTCAGGCTGATAAACGACTTTGCTGTATGTGTGCAACATGTGGTTAAAGTGAAAGAGTGTTCTCCCGCACTCAATTCAAAATTGAACCAAACACAACAGATGTTAAACGGTGATAAACAGATTGTGGGTTGTGGTAAGTCTGGTCGTTTTAAAACTGACATCACCAATGCTATTGGTACAATTATTTACATGATTAATTAAGCATATGATATAAATATTTACGTCATAATACATAATTTACGTATCTGACGAAAAGTAGTTAATAAATAATCTGCAGTGCTAATTTGAAAATTCCACTCATTTATCCTTTTCTCTGCCTCTGTTTCTCACGATCCCTACATATTTATCTGTTTCTGCAATCCTAAATATTTTTAGATTTGAGGTCAGTTTTTCTTATACACGTTAGTATCTAGTTTATGATTCTGATTGTTATTTTTTGTGTCTACTATAAATACATTAGTTTCTAGCTTACTGTTTCCCTTTGGAATTGGTTTGGCACTTGTTGACGATGAAATCCCCAAAACCTGTGAGGAAACTTGATAAACCTGGGAGTAATCACAGCCAGTATGTATGCGCTGTGCCACATTATGAATTACTACGGACAGGCAGAAAAACCTAGCAAGTCCTACAACAAGCAAATGAAAACCGTAAAATGATTAGAGAAATTAGACGCAGACAGTCAACATTTTTGTGGATCGGTTATGAAAAGAAATAAACACGAGAAAAACAAGAGAAATTGGTGACAACTGGCATATTGAGGAGAAAAGAACAAGGGGAAGGCATAGAAATAAATATCTGAATGTCTTGGCCACGTGGCATGATCGAAACAAGAACACGGAGCTGTCCTCGACTCAAGTGATGGCAAAACATGACCGCCCACGCTTATCGGCATGGAACATGATGATGATGAATCGTGACCTGGTTATACCATAACAAGCTTCTTCGCATATATGAGGTTCCATGACTCGTTTGCACAACTCACTAGTTTCTAAGCTTGGAGAGAGGATGGAGGGCCTGCAACAGTTCAATTGAAAATGGTACTTAAGTACTTGGCCAGGAGAAAAGTCTGTACCCCAACCAATGGAGAAACTCATCCCGGTGCGTGAAATCCTTTGCAACGAATCCAGATGTGTATGATGATTTCTGTTTCGCTTGGGGCAGATCAACATCTCTGGTTTCACCAGGGATTAGAACTAACACCCCAAGATGTGCAAGTCCAGCTTCCGTATTCCTCGGCCATCTGAGTAGTGATTAACATTGCAGAGACTCTTTAGTTTAGGATGCGGATAGAGTGTCCCAGATGGACAACCGAGTCGTGTGGCGACCCAGTACTGAGACGAAGTTGTAAAAAAAATTTTTGTTTTCGGCGTGGAACAATCTGGAAGTTGTGGAAATCATGTTTGGGAAAATCTCGGGCGGCGGTAAATATTTTTTCGGGGGGGGGGGGGGGGGGGGGGGGAATCTGGACGTTATAAATGTGTTTGTTGTTGAAGGGTTGGACATCTGGTAGGTAGAAAGTTATACAAGTTGGTGAAGTGTATGAAAAAATCTCGGGCGGGTGTCTGGCAGGTAGTACGTGAGAAGTTATAAAAGTTGCTGTGGGAAAAATCTGTGAGCGGGTGGCAAGGTTCATAAAAAGACGCGAAGGTGTGTGTATGAGGAAAAAGTCATTAAGTAATTGGTTGTAAAAAAAAATGAGGGCTGTGTTAAAATATTATGAACTGTAAAACATTAACAGTGATATGAAAGGGTGATTATCACATAGTAGTGGTAATAGTAGTAAATATGGTGAGTATATGGTCTGTAGAGGGTAGTATTAACTATCATCTAAAAACCTTAAAAGTAAAGATGGTTGTAATGGGTATGGTGTAGTATCATTTGGTGTTAAGGGGTGTTGGTTAACTTAAGTAATGACGTGGTCAAGTAGTGGTCAAGAGGAGGTCAAGCGGTGGTCAAGTGAGGAAATTTTAGAGGAAGGTACGTGTAGTGAAATGGTGTTGATCAAGTGGTCAAGTGGCAGATGACGTGGTCAAATAGTGGTCAAGTAGTGGCCAAGTAGTGGTCAAGTGTTCGAGTGACCACTTGAATTGTCGGGGAGAGTACTGCAGTGACATGGTAATGATTAAGATGTGGTCAAGAGGTTGTCAAGTAGTGGTCAAGTTGTGACCAAGATGAAGGTCAAGTTGTGGTCAAGTAGTGGTCAAGTAGTCGAGTGACCACTTAAATTGTAGGGGAGGGTGTGAATAACACTATTGTGGTGGTGGTTGGTTGCTGATGATTGGTGGCCGTGACGTTAAGTTGTGTCTAGTGATTTATTGGTCTAAAGTAAACACTTGATACACACACACAAGCGTACCACAAACGACTACACACACACACAGACACACATTAAAGAATCAAAGACAGACAATAGCAGACACACACACATAAGTACAGACACAAACACTTGATACACACGTACAGATAAGAACAAAGATCCATACACACTCACAAGATTGATTGACCGATTCATTGATCTAGGAACCGACACCTCAGCATTCGGGGCATTCCCATAGGCGCTCCGTCCCCATCCTCAGCAGCCAGCGAAGAGTTCCAACACCAGTAGTACCAGTAGCAATCTGATTATATTTCCGACTCGTCTTTCCTCTGAGCGTCGAGGGTCGGCCAGATCCCCTCGCCACTCCTCGCTGCCTCATTCTTGCCAGACCATGATGATCCATTTGCTCCTCCGAAGTGTACACGTGCTCCCACAAGGCCGCAACCACGTCTGCCTTGTCATGCATCAATACTCCACCAAGTTTTGCAGAGCCAGCCAATCTGTCAGCCTGTTCATTATCCAGCACACCGGCATGCACCGGAGAAAAGATCCAGGCGATGCTTGCCACCCATGACCTCCGAAGCGAAGCAAATCACTCTGCACGAAGTATGCCTGTCCTCACCTTCCTCAGCATGCTTTCTGAGTCAGTTACAATCACGATGTGTGTGTGTGTGTGTGTGTGTGTGTGTGTGTGTTTGTGTGTGTGTACCGTATTCTCGATCCAGCGGAAAGCTGCAGTGACCGCCTCCACCACCATTCTTAAGCTAGATGTTGTGGTATTATATGCCAGGCTCTCCTGCACCAAACGTCGGCCATTAGCTTTTGCTATGAACTCCCAGGCACTTCTCCTACCTCTCGACACCGAACCATCTGTGTAGATAATCACATCACCCGAGCGAGCATTATCCTGAATTAGTTGCTTGATTTCCACTTCCGTGGTCCCTGCTGGCCACTTCCTGCTCTCCCGGCTCAATGTGATTTATAACTCTGCACAAGTCTGACAGCTCCGCTGCCACTCTGTCCCACTCCTCTCCTCGCCTAATGTTCTCCAAGATGCACACATGTTTGATCGTATCCTCCGCTTGAGCCATCCATGATTTCTCTCTTATCAGTCGCTGAACCTTAACTGCGTCCAGCGCCTCATGCAAGTGGTGATCTGTGTCTGCAGCTACTCTGAGGTATGCCTTCGCCTGCATCACATTGAGTCTACCTGCAACAGTCGGTAAACCAAGGATGTTAAATATACACAATACTGGTGTGTCTCTGATGCATCCCAGAATGACCTGCATAGTTTCGTTCTGTATGCGCTCTAACTTCACGAGCTGACTCTTTGAGACAGTGAGCAGTCCTAGTCCATAATCAATTACTGAGAGGCTCAAGTGCTGGTATAGAGTGAAAAGCATTCTATGCTCTGTGTCCAGTGCAGCCATAGTTTAAGTGCACTGAGTCCCTTTTGAGATCTTGTCACAACCATCTCCACTATGGTCCTTGAAGGACAGGCTCCTGTCAAATGTGATTCCCAAGATACTTTATTTACACTCACAAGAAAGACACACAATGGAACAAAGACACATACGCACAAGTACAGAGACATCACAAATGCAGACACATACATACACACAAACACACAAAGACACACACAAGTACAGACACACACAGAAACACACACAAAGACAGGCACAAACACTTGATACACACGTAAGACAAGAACACAGATCCATACACACTCACAAGAAAGACACACAATGGAACAAAGACACATACACACAAGTAAGAGACATCACAAGTGGAGACACACACACACAAACACACACACAACCACACACACGTACAGACAAGAACAAAGATCCATAAACAGCCACAAGAAGACACACAATGGACCAGACACACATACACGCAAGTACATAGACATCACAAGTGCAGACACACACATACACAAACACACAAGTCTACAACGTTTACTAATGCCGTCATTACCACTACCACAACAACAAATACCACCAGTATCATAGGTTGGCGGGTACCTGGCATACGTCATCGGTGCCGTATGCAAAAGTCATTAAGTAGGCAGGACGGTGGCGTGTAGAAATGATTCATTGGTCGCAAGGAGGCGGGGGGGGGGGGGGCTGTGTGAGAAAAAGCGAGGCGTTGTCTACAAAACGCGACGTCAGCCCTGTAGTGTCGTGTGTACAATGCAGACGGTGTATAAAATAAACGGCATCTCTTGTGAGCAGCTACTCTGTGCCAGCCGTTCGTGTTACAGCAAATATTTCCCTGATGTCCACATGCTGACTTGACTAACCTACAACCTTCGCCACAGAGTTATTCTGAAACAGGCTGGTGTGACAAACAGTACTAATATAACAGTGCTCGCTTAGCTTTGCTCGGATAGTGACATGGTTCAGTCTGTGATAACCATTCACAATTGTTCTCGGTGATGTCAGCATCTGATCTTTGATAAACACTGAAACATATATTGTTTTGTATTGAGACTATTGCTTATTGAGATTCAGTCCTCGCATTGCTTGTGTATACACCAGAACATTTTGCGGTTAAAAAAAGTGATAGTGCGGAACTTTCGTCGGTGCTTTGTAAAACTTGACAGTACAGAACAATACAGTTTTGAAATATTCGGACATTGTGGTAATAACTCGTGGACCACATTAGCAGCACGTTTTGTTCTATCAATATGGCCAGTACTAGCAAATCTGTGTTCGTGTGTTCAGTGATAAGTATAAGCTTACTCGCCACATTCGGACCATTCACAGCCATCGGGATCAGGTACACTTATGTCATATCTGTGGACAACGTTCCACAAGAAAAGGACAACGACACATACGAACACATCACAATGCACCTATGGATATATCTACACCAGCATCAATTACCACAACTGCATCAACAACACCAGAGACGTCATCACCACACCAGAGAAAAGCGCCACATGTATATTTTCGGCATCCTCGTAGTGTAATATCTACTCAAATAGCAGGCTACCACCACCAGTGTGTCACTTGCGGGAAAAAGTTCACGTTGTTTCAACACTCCACCCGCAACAGTGGGACCATTCACAGCCATAATGATGAAATATATGCCTTCAGTTATGTGACAATCTATATAATAGGAAGGATAACCTACAACAGCACATACGAACACACCACCAGACACCCACAGTAGCATCACGAAAAAGGACGACACCCTTAGACACCCATACCTCTAAAGCACAGAAACACACTACTGCTCACATAGTAGCAGAGGAAGCGGATATCCAACAAAATGATAGGGCCAATTTGACAGCCCTTAGGGCGTACTGCAAGTCGGTGATAGATTGTCTGTGTCAACAACATAACTTCTACCGGTGACAGGTATGTAAACGTTGTAATGAAATGATAGGTTATGATGTCGTTGATATAAAAAAACCAACAAGTGATGGTAGTTTGTGAGTGATATATGAAGAGAAATTGATATGACAAAGTCGGCATCTGGCATATTTTTGCCCATTCAGTTCTGCTGGCGGGGTGTGTTGGATGATTAGGCGGACAGACGTTGTCTGGGACATATTTTCTTTTCTGAATGTTGAAGTGACTACCACTACTTGACGGTATTAGTAAACGTTTTAGACTTGTGTGTTTGTGTATGTGTGTGTCTGCACTTGTGATGTCTATGTACTTGTGTGTATGTGTGTCTGGTCAATTGTGTGTCTTCTTGTGAGTGTTTATGGATCTTTGTTCTTGTATGTACGTGTGTGTGATTGTGTGTCTGTTTGTGTGCGAATGTATGTTTCTGAAATTGTGAAGTCTCTGTACTTGTGTGTATGTGTCTTTGTTCCATTGTGTGTCTTTCTTGTGAGTGTGTATGGCTCTGTGTTCTTGTTCTACGTGTGTATCAAGTGTTTGTGTCTGTCTTTGTGTGTGTTTGTGTGTGTGTCTGTACTTGTGTGTCTCTTTGTGTGTTTGTGTGTATGTATGTGTCTGCACTTGTGATGTCTCTGTACTTGTGTGTATGTGTCTTTGTTCCACTGTGTGTCTTTCTTGTGAGTGTGTATGGATCTTTGTTCTTGTCTGTACGTGTGTATCTAGTGTTTGTGTCTGTCTTTGTGTGTGTTTGTGTGATGTCTGTACTTGTGTGTTTCTTTGTGTGTATGAAAGTGTGTATGTGATTCGTTTTGAGTGTGTGTCTTTGTTCGAGTGTATATTTGTCTTTTACCCTTCACCGTTTCACTACACGTACCTTCCTCTACAGTTTAAGTGGTCACTCGACTACTTGACCACTACTTGACCACTACTTGACCACCTCTTGATCAACACCGTCTCTCTACACATACTTTCCCCGACAATTTAAGTGGTCACTCTACCACTTGACCACTACTTGACCACTGCTTGACCACGTCATCGATCTCTAAAACCTGCTACCCACCCCTTACCACCAAATGACAATACACCATACCCATTGCAACCATATTTACTTTAAAATTTTCAGATGATAGTGGAATACGACCCTCTACAGACCATATACTCGCCCTATTTACTACTATTACCACCACTACAACTATGTGATAATCAACCATTGATATCACCGCCAATGTTTTACTGCTAACTGTTCAACATATTTTAACACAGCCATTCTCTCATTTTTTACGCCCCATTACTTGAAGACTTTTTTTTCCACTTCTTTACGTCTTTTTATGAACCATCCGCTTTGCCACACTTCGCAAACAATGTTACAACTACTAACTTCCAGACACACTTCACACACACACACACACCCTCACACACACACACACACACACACACACACACACACACACACACACACACACACACACACACACACACACACACAAATTTCCACAACTTCAAGATTTTTCCACACCGACCAAAAATATTGTTTTTACAACTTAGTCCCAGTACTCGGTCGCCACACGACTCGTTTGCCCTCCCGGGACATTCTACCCGCATCCGAAACTAAAGAGTCTCCGTAACATTAATCACTACTCACCTGTTCATCTCTGTGTAAAGCACATATGGACATAGTCAGGTAGCTATTACTAAAACTAGGTGCATCGAGGATTGAAATAGCGTCTAGGAACTGTGAGTTGGTAAATTCCACGATGACCTAACGTATGAACTCAATTAATTTATTAATGAAAATATTAATTGATAACTGGCTATCAAAAACGCACCATTTAGCTCTTCTTGTACCAAACAATTACAACAATAAAAACACATAAACAGAAAAACGAATAAACTAACTACCCACAAAAGAATGTTTATGAGTGCCAGGGCGCGATTATAGGTACATTTGATAAATTGGCGCTCTCTTAGTTGTAAAGGCGCCAATTGTAATTTCACAGCGCGATGATGGATATTTTGGTAGCACCCTGATTTCCACAGCTTCGGTGATAGTTAGTGTAGGGCGTAATGCTAGCTTTCAGAGCGCCACTTAAACTTTATATGGGTGAGCTCTTATAATCTTGTTCAAGCTGCCATTTTGATTCGTTTTATCTTCGAAAACCCCAATTATGGCCGTGGTTCTGTTCCTCTTTCCTGGACTTGTTCATGTCATTGAGTGACTTGACTTACAGCTGTCGACTTGTCATAGTTATAGCTCAGTAAATCTTGCTCTTTCAGTCTGCACAGTACATAGCAACTGACTACTGTAATGCAACTCGACGCTTATTTGAGAACACAACACCGGCTCTGGTGTTTTACTCCATTATACGAAATACGTACACTATTTACATTGTCATATACGCGATCATTTATACAACTAATAGCATATATTAGTTAGTTAGTTAGTCTTTCCTCTTGAGCCTAAGTCGGCGCATAGGGCAGAAGTCATGGCTCTCCATGTCTGGCGGTTCGCTGCTACCTGTTGTAGATCTTGGATGTTCACTTGGCCGTTGAATGAGCCTTCTCTGATGATGGTTCTACGCAGGGTCTCTCTTGGTCTTCACCGTTTTCTTTTCCCTACTGGTGACCATATGAGGGCTTGGTAGGGGAGTCTTGTCTTGTCCATTCTGAGTACATGGCCGATGTAGTTCCAACGGCATTTTCTTATAAAATATCATATATACATCTAGAATATCTATTACCACCACTACACTGACATTCTAAAGGCGGCGCTCTTCTTGGCCATTTCCTTCTCAAAATGTGGTATGTCCCACTTGAACAAAATCACACTCCGAAGATCTCCCAGTCAACTTGGCCGATTGTGTTTCTGTCTCAGTGACTTCTCGGCATGCGCCACGCTAATCACGATCAGTGTTTTTCACGCACTTAGGCGTGATTAACCTTTACCATGCCATGACTGCTAAGTTGAGTCATGGCAATAAAACACATTAGAAGAAAGAAATACAACAATGTAAAGCCGGCCTGTCGATGAATGGTTAGACGTTACACTGACAGTAGCAATAACGTGGTCGGTGGCGTATTGGTGCAATTGTTAGGACGTTACACTGAAAATAGCAAGAGTGGTCGGACGGGGGTAGTGGCGTGTTGGTGCATTTGTTAGGACGTTACACTGACAATAGCAAGAGTGTGGTCGGACGTGGATAGTGGCGTGTTGGTGCAGTTGTTAGGACTGATAATGGCGAACATGCATCAATGGCCACAAGATCGCAACAAAGAGCTGCTAGATGCATTAGTTGCATGGGCAAATAGATGGTGTGTCAGCATAAACACTGACAAGTGCAGCACCACTCTATTTACCCTCTCCCTAAAACAAAAGGCAGGGATTCATCCAGATAAATGGAACACCCCTAAGAGAAGATAAAGAACCAACATACCTTGGAGTAACATTTGATGGCAGGCTGACATGGAGAAAGTACATCAACAAAACAGTAGCAAAAGCCAGAAGGAAAATAGCCATCCTAAGAAAACTGAGTGGGACCATATGGGGAGCCAGTGGGAAAATACTTAACAAACTTTATCAACAGAGCATACGACCACATCTGGAATGCAGGTCAACTGCATGTGCTCAGCATAAAAAAACCACACTACAAGATCTGTACAAGGTGCAAAATCAAACACTTGGAGACACCATGGGAGGAATGAGATCAATCCCTACAGTTGAGATGGAGAAGTTGGGGAGATCACAAGCACCGAGAGAGCGCAGCGATACGAAAACGCTAATACAAGGAGAAAAGTTTCTCAGCATACGAGACCACCCTATGAAGTGCAGACTTGAAAGCTTAGCCATGGGGCGGTTGAAAAGAAACAGTTTTATCCACCAGGCTAAACGACTCTGCGTAGACACCACTGATCTGTCAACAGTTGGTTTCCCCCTGAAAATTATTCCAGAACGAACTCCATGGAAATAGGAGCATGGACTGTTACTATTCTTATACAAATTCAGACAAAAGTGAAAGGAACACTTGGCAACCAGCGTAAAGTCACCATACAGTGGATATCATCTCACTGTGAAGTACCCGGAAACGAGAGAGCTGTTCTAGCAATGCAGCATCAACACTGATAGTCGAGTAGTTATCCTAACAATACTGAGCCTGGCATATGATACCACAACATCCAGCTTAAGAATGGAAGTGGAGGCAGTCACTGCGGCTCTCCGCTGGATGGAGAATACGACACATACACACATCGTGATTGTAACTGACTCAGAAAGCATGCTGACGAGGGTGAGGACGGGCAGACTTCGTGCGGAGTGGCTTGCTTCGCTTCGGAGGTCACGGGTGACAAGCATCGCCTGGATCTTTTCTCCGGGGCATGACGGTATGCTGGGAAATGAACAGGCGGACAGATTGGCTGGCTCCACAGAACTTGGTGGAGTATTGATACATGACAAGGCAGACGTGGTTGCGGCCTTGTGGGAGCACGTGCACACCTCGGAGGAGCAAATGGATTACCATGGTCTGGCAAGAATGAGACAACGAGGAGTGACGAAGAGATCTGGCCGACGCTCAACGCTCAAAGGAAAGGCGAGACGGACTTATAATCAGATTGCTACTGGTACTATTAGTGTTGGAACTCTTTGCTGGCTGCTGAGGATGGGGACGGAGCACTTATGGGAATGCCCCGAATGCTGTGATGTCGATTCCTAAATCAATCAATCAATCAATCAATCAACACAGAATCAACACTAACAGTCCAATGGTTCTAGCAATATAGCATCAACAATAGTAGTATCATATTTCTCCTAGCAATACCTTCTCATATAAGAGATTATTTTTGTATATTATAACTATGTTTGCTTCAGCCAACCTGTACTATCACTGTCTTCGCTTTTCCAACAAATTTCCTTGATTTTCTTTCTACAGATGGTTCATGCGCACAGGAAATAGGACTTTGTACTGTAAATGCTACAGATTTGCCAACTGGTCAGACAATTCTTAATTTAGATCTCACATCCTACTGCAAGTATGTATGGGTATTACAGGTCAGGCGATGTTTTCGTTGTTGTGTCTCTGTTGATGTCAACGAGGACCATGTTCTCATCTGGCAGTAGAATTTAAAGATGATCATTATAAACATAAGCTTGAATAATAATTAGAGGTATTTGTTTCATATTTTAAGGCGCATTGAGCATATGTTGCTACAACCATATTTTTATAGAACAATCGGCACTCGTACGGTAGGTGATATGTTCAGTATCGTGCTGACCGGCTGGACCTACCAAGACATTTCTTGGTACCTATGTATACATTGGAATCCTCCCCAATGGACAGAACCCCGATCCCCGGGACGATAGCGAGTCACTAGCTACACGCTAAAGGACTCCTTAATTTTGAATAGTAATAAGTAAAAATATTATAAGTTATTGTACTAATATGACTCGGTGTAATTATCTGAGTGGCTTATTATACTACATGTAGGCAAATTAATGTTTACAATAAGATATCAGTGAAAACAAGTGAAATATAGACATTATGTTGAATAAGGTAACACAAATCCTTGCATAATGTAATTAGTCATACATATGGCTACAACATTAAAAATGAAAAAAAAACCAGAAAGGTTGAGCGACGACATATTATAATTACAGAGAAAGTAACAATAATTAATATCATCAAAAATACGAACTCTTTGACTGGTATTGAAGCTTATCGTGTGTGTATGTGTGTGTGTTAGTGTGTGTGTATAAAGGAAACAGCCCGCCCACTTAATTATGTAACAGCCTAAAATATGTGAAGGCCTAGCACTTCGCACCCTAATGCCAGTATTGGAATTGATATCACCTTTACACACGCACAGACACAGACACACACACACACACGGACACACACACACACACACACGTGTGGGGCTGGTCTGGTTCGCTAGATCAGTTCCTGCGTCTAGCGTTCGTTGTCTCGGATGGCTGTGTGAGGTGCACCAAAACGGGATCTTCCCAGCCAACGTGAGTTAGCGAGGCAGGAGTTTCAAGAATGTAACCGCATCGTGCAGCCAGGGTCGTGGTTTGAGCGGGCAAAAGAGCAAAATTTGTACGACCGTTCGACAAAGTCTCGATAAGCGCCCACTCTCTCTCGATGAGTAGTGGGCCTGCAGTCAGTAAGCTGGTATAGCTTTTTTTTTTCGGTCAGTCCTGCCGGCGTAGCTTGAAAGCTCGTCGGTAGGCGTCCAGTGGTTTTGCATGTATCACCTTGTACCGGGAGGGCGCGCTTTAGCGATGCTACTCTTGGCTTGCGTGTGCGTGAATAGTCCGTCTGTCCGATAGATATCTGATTGATCCTGCCAGTAGTCATATGCTTGTCTCAAGGTACAAGGTGTGCGTGAACGTCTGGCCTGTCAGTCGCCGTGTGCACTTGTGCGCTGCTGAGGCTCAACCGTAAATCGGGAGATCTGCTCGCATCCTAGACGAGCAGTATCTTCTGTGGGCAGCTTCTCGCCTCATGTATGTGTGGTCCGTTCTGGCGGTCAGTCCGTCTTCGGCGAAGGAAATCTTGTTGATCCTATAAGTAATCATACGCTCATTACTTGTCGCTACGCTTGTCTTAAAACTGAAAACTAAAGGAATTGGCGGAAGGGCCGTTTGCACGAGGCTCTCGAGAGCCAATATATACAGGGATAACTGGCCCGTGGCAGCCTAACGTCCACTGCATCTGTGTCCGTCTTCCAGTCGTTTTGCCATGCTCGCCACTGGAGCCAGACGGACACAGACGAGGGAGCGGGGGCGAAGGTGTTGCGCGACCACTTCCTCGCTATACAAAACCAAAGCGCAAGTCATTCGTTCCTCATCAAAAGATGTAGTGTAATGAATGGTCATCGTCAATGAATGGTCAACGTCATTCATGATGGACGAGCATCATAATATAGAGTGTATACATATAAGTAACATCTCGGTTTTCGTTGCATTCGGTTTTCGTAGATCTATTTTCCGTTAAAAATGTCTCGGTTTTCGTCGACGTGTCCACGTGACCTCGCCGCTAATTGTGCGACAACAAAGGGACCAACACGTTCTTCTGCTCAGTGTGATGTTGTTTATCGTTGTGTGAGATTACTTGCTAATAATAAACTACGAGAACCGCATTATAATTGCTTAAATCGGCCGCATGTACGGGGAGTCGACATTCACGATGAGGTCCTTTGTGGCGAAAGAGGAAGCAATAAAGGAGGCTAATGTAGCGAAAGGCGTGAATGTGCTAACGAAAAAGAGGTCGAACAGTTGTTATTAATTTGGATAAATCAAAAACTGTTAGATGGCGATTCTGTTTCGGAGGCAATCATATGTGAAAAGGCCAGACTATTGTATGCCGATCTCATTAAGAAAATGCCTGGGATGAATGCTAGTGTACCTAGTGATGTTAAGGCCAGTAGAGGATGGTTTGAAAAATTCAAGAGGCGCAATAGTACACACAGTATAACTAAGCACGGCAAAAGTGTATTTTGGACAAGTATGGAGCCGAAAAATAGAATTAACCACTATATTTGTTCTCTATAAAATGTGTTTTTTGGTATGTATTTTGGAGTGTCTAAAACGAATTAGACGCCGGTCTCCCTGGCCTAGGGTTTAATGTCTTTCTCCGTAATACCGTACATTCTCGTGAGTAATGTAATGTGCGCGAGAAACGGTAGTGGTTCTCGCCGCGTTGGTAACTTACGGGGATATGTGAGCTGGTCGATCAGAAAGTAATGGCAAACTACTGAGCGTAATCTTGCCTTGTACATCAACAGCAGCTGAAAATACTGATGTTGACTGCAACGTCATGTAAGGGATATGGAAAAAAAACGAATTAATTGGATTTACATTGATCCATATGAAAATAGTTGCCTCGGTTTTCGTCGATTTCAGATTTCGGCGATTGTTGTCGAACTGATTATCAACGAAAAACGAGGTTTCACCATACGCACACGCACACAGGCACGCACGCACGCACGCACGCTCTCTCACTCGCTTGCTCGCACTCACGCACACACGCACGCACGCACGCACGTACACGCACACATGGACTCATGCGTAAAAATGCACAAGACAAAAACAGGGTTAAAAATCCACAAAAACCACGGATCTCAAAAATAACCAACGCTGAGGAGGCATGTTAGACGAGATTGAATTTGGAATTTTGTTTCTTTTAAAAATTGGAATTAAATATATATATATCACATATCATATACTGCCATTAGTGTGTAAAGAGCTAGTCCTTCACATATTCTCATCATCATCATCATCATCATCATCATCATCATCATCATCATCATCATCATCATCATCATCATCATCATCATCATCATCATCATCATCATCATCTTCATCATGTGCCATGCCCTTTGCCTATCAAACTACAAAACATTACTTTCTTGGGATCTGTAAAGTAGGTAGTTTTCTATTGCTGGCCTTCTTAGTTGAACCATACTGGTCGATGACCTTAGCTATTGTCTCCAAGAAGAGATTCTCTGCTTACTGTCGTGAAATTGTAGACACATATTCTAGGCCGTGACATAATCAGGTGGGAGGGCTGTTTCCCTTTATCATTACCCTTCTTTCCCAGACAATCCCTAAACTATTCTCTAATACTCATTGTCTATGAGATTGGGGGTGACACCAGAGTCAAAAAAAAATAATAAGGAGGTATTTTATTCTCACAATTTTCGTGTACGATATTTAATGAACGAATGTAATGATCAAATTAAAAGGAAATATATAAAAATATATCGCTCCTCAGATCTGCTCTCAGCGTGTACAACTGTCTGAATAATCTGACACACAGTGCAGTTTGCTCTGCATCATCAGCACCGGCAGATGCAATAGATCCAATGTCATACCTGCAAGCAGTAACCCAAAACGTGTATGCTAAAATTGGAGATGCTTGTAGTAAGTCTGAATGTCTGAACGTATAATTCTTGTGCCGATCTCGAAGTTTATGTTGTCTTAATGCTGCTTTTGTATCTTAATTGTTTATTACTAATGAAATTAACTATGTTCATACTGCTATCTTGGGGTGAGTTCAGGCAAGAACCTACAATGCATCACTCAGGACATTCCCATACCTACCCCAATTTCACATACAACAACCAGAGAAGAGTCCCAATACTAATGGTACATGTAGCAGTCTGATTATATGGTCTGGCCTTTCCAGCTTCCACTTGTTCTGGGTCATCAGGTTAGATAAATGAAAGTGAATTCCTGCAATCAGAGACAGATGATACCTTAGCCAAAGTTGGCGATATCTGTAGTAAGAGTGAATATGCAATCTTTATACTGATATAGTGTTTTTTTTTTTTTTTTTCAACGTACCATTTGTAACAGTAGGGGAGCATTGAGTATTGGGGTATTATTAGGATCTAGTGGGAAACAGCTACAGCACGATTGAGCATTGGGACTGAAAGCGAGGGGAGATGCTCAATCGTGACGTAGTGGGTTGTCTGGGGGCAGTTTACATCCCGGCTCAGAGGAAGAAGGAGCCATGTTGTCACCATCAAGATAATAAACGATATTTGTAATTGAACCCACGTCTTGTTAGTCTCTGTACACTGTTACAGGACTAATAAATGGTGCCGCTTAACCAGGATACTGGACTTTGCCGTCGCGGACGCAATCCGAAGTACTAATAAACCATCAAAAGATCCAGACCAGACTACCTTTTGAGGCCTGCATTTAGAACAAACGTTTTCTCGAATCAGTTTTTAGATGGAGCTACTGTCTGTTGGAGGTTTTTGTCAAAGTCGGGAGCCGCTTGTTATTGTGCTCCGGGTGACCGAACTATGGTTGATATCCTCCTGTGAGTTTGGACTGCCGTTGTTTTAACCTGGCTGGTCTGAAGGTCACTTGCTTGTTAACGGACTGAGTAAATTTTTTCTGCTCTCAAATTCTAAGAAAATGGCCGTCTATGAGACTTACAGCTATAATTGGCCTGGACCGAAGCTCCTTATCAAGTTTGGCTGAAATACTGATTTTCTTGATCACCGTCGTCCAGTGATGGTTTTGATCGCTGTGGCCCGGTAAACTAGTCATTAAAATCGAGCCCTTGTCGGTTCATCTCAGAACTTTACTGTGTTTCAAGAGCCCTGTGAAGCCTATCGAGCTTTGTGAAGCCTATCGAGCTTTGTGAAGCCATATCGAGCTTTGTGGAACCATATCGAGCCCTTTGAAGCCATATCGAGCTTTGTGGAACCATATCGAGCTTTGTGAAGCCCTATCGAGCTTTGTGGAACCATATCGAGCCCTGTGAAGCCATATCGAGCTTTGTGGAACCATATCGAGCCCTGTGGAACCATATCGAGCCCTGTGAAGCCATATCGAGCTTTGTGGAACCATATCGAGCTTTGTGAAGCCCTATCGAGCTTTGTGGAACCATATCGAGCCCTGTGAAGCCATATCGAGCTTTGTGAAGCCATATCGAGCTTTGTGGAACCATATCGAGCTTTGTGAAGCCCTATCGAGCTTTGTGGAACCATATCGAGCCCTGTGAAGCCATATCGAGCTTTGTGAAGCCCTATCGAGCTTTGTGGAACCATATCGAGCCCTGTGGAACCATATCGAGCTTTGTGGAACCATATCGAGCCCTGTGAAGCCTCTATCGAGCTTTGTGGACCCATATCGAGCTTTGTGGAGCCATATCGAGGCCTGTGGAATACAGTCGAGCATTTTTTGGTCTTTACAGAACCCACTTTATCGGTCTTGATTCAGGTGATCGAATACCGGCTTTCTCAGGCTCAGTAGACAGAGACATAGACGCCAGGAACTTCATTTTCGGTTGGAAAGATAACCTCAACAAGAAAAAAAAAGGTATTGGTTGGAAAATAATTGAATTCTTTAGTTAATTAATTTAGATATTAATAAGAATTGATTCTTGTTTGCTTGTACAAGTATAAATATTGTAAACATGACAGAACAGGATTCAGTAGCACAAGTTTTGTCGGGAGTGGGAACGGCGGTAGATAGACTTCATACGGTCATAAAACAACAGGGAATGACAACTGAAATCGTTAAGTTTAGTGGACAGGCCAGGGAGTTTAAGAAATGGATTACTTCCATAGAAAAATATGCGTATTTAGTATCTGCAACAGATGAAGAGAAAATGAGACTTGCATATCAGGCAGCCACAGAACCGGTCTCACAGCATATTAGAAGAAAGTTAGAGGCTAGAGTAGATGAAACATGGGAGCAGTTCAAAACCGACCTGGCACACAAGTATGCAGAAATAACGGATCCACAACATGCGTTTTCAGTATTGAGACAGTCTAAACAAAATAATGGAGAGACGGTACAGTTGTTCAGCGATAGGTTGATTAACCTGGCTGAAGAGGCATTCTTGGGACAGAATGTTCAAGGAGAGGAGGTGGAGAGGATGTTAGTCGGCATTTTTGTAGATGGCATAAAATCCGATGGTTTGAAATTTAAACTGATGAGGGAAAACCCTGAGAGGTTATCACAAGCGGTAGACATCGCGGTACAAGAAGAAAATTTGCGACGTAGATTCAGATTGAGAACAGGACGAGAAATAGGAATGAGTCGAGAAGACAGGATTGAGGAGCCCATGGAAATAGGACAAACAAGATTCGGATGGAATAGGAGAGGAGGTATACAAACGTTACAAGGTAGAAATAGAAGTGATTATGTTGAAAGAAGAAATATGAGATACCCTACAAGTGAGACAGTGGGAAACACAAATAACACAAATATTGTCTGTTGGGTTTGCGGTCAACGGGGACATGTTTCTCGTTTTTGTAATAACAGGCCTGTCCAGTCGAATACACAGGGTAGACATGACAATAACAGAGTGAGTAGGAATGTTGAAGATAGACACAGGAATTTTACAGGTACAAGAACGCAGGAAAACCGGCGCCCTACCTATTAGAAAGGACCTATGATAGGAAGGGAAATAATAAGGTCCCAAGGTTTAAAGAGTATGTTAATAACAGGTATAGTAAGACGAACAGAGAATATTTTCAACTAGATGAAGTTAAGCAATTTATAGAAAATAAAACAGATTATAGCTCTTGTATAATAGAAATAGGAAAGTATAGAGTTCGTACATTAATTGATTCGGGAGCTCAGGTTAGTGTAGTAAAAGAAAGTTTTCTATACAAAATAGTAAGAAATTGTAGAGTATTTAAGACTCATAATAATTTACACTCTGTTACTGGACAGAATTTACAAGTAATTGGACAAACAATGATAAATTTTAAGTTAGGAGGAATCAACATAAGACATCTTTTTCATGTAGTGAAGGATTTAAATAGAAACATGTTGATAGGAAGAGATTTTTTAATAAAAAATGGAGTAAGACTTTTCTATGATTTACATAAATTAAAATTTAAGGACGTCTATGTAGATATGGAGGAAGACATGCATATATCAGCACTGGTTAGAGTTAAAATGTCAACGACGTTAAAACCACAGTCGGTTAATCTGATACAAGCGAAGCTGAAGAGAAACCCATATTATGTGGAAGGAGACACAGTCAGAGTCACTGAGTTACAAGAGGAAGTAATTGATGAGCCTGGTTTGGAAGTTCCGGATGGAATAATAGCGTTGGATAAACACTTAACCTTTCCAGTGATGGTTATCAACAACACAGGTAGAGAAATCAAATTATACAGAGGATGTGTGATAGCCAAACTAGATCATAACATTAGTGACATATTGGCAACGGATAGAGCAGAAATGTCGGGAACAAGTTATTCAGAAACTTCTGGTGAAAGGGTAAATAACAGACGAGGACGCAGAAGAAGAGGGAACGTCAGAATGGATGAATTGATCCATCCATCCAGAAGAAATAAAGCCCAAATACATTCACTAGACAAAATGACAAGGGAACAAGAATTGTTGGCACAATTAAAAGCTCCGCCCGAAAATAAGGAAGTATTAGAACAACTTATAAGGCAAAATCAAGATGTATTTGCAGTTAGTGATTTGGAATTGGGAAGGACACAGACAGTTACAATGGAAATAGATACGGGAGACCATCCACCAATAAGTCTAAAACCATATAGAACTCCATTAAGAAATAGAGAAATCGTGGAAAAGGCAATAGAAGAGATGTTGAAAGCAGGAATAATAACAAGATCGAAGTCTGAGTGGTCATCTCCGGTCGTCATCGTGGCCAAACCTGATGGTTCGAGTCGCTTTTGCTGCGATTACAGGGCGTTGAACAAAATCACCAAGAATGTAGCATACCCACTGCCAGTAATTGATGATATTTTGGGGCTGCTTAATGGCTCTACATATTTCACGACGCTGGACGCAAGGTCAGGATTCTGGTGTATTCCGATGTCGAAGGACGCGCAGAAAAAGAGTGCTTTCTGTACCCATATGGGCTCTTACGAATTTTTACGAATGCCTTTTGGCGTCAAAACTGCACCCTCTCACTACATGCTCTTAATAAATGAAGTATTAGAAGGTATGCAAAGGTTTGCCCTAGCCTATATAGACGACATACTCATCTTCACAGCAGGAGACGTACAGGATCATTTAAGACATATTGAATTAGTGTTTGACAGGTTAAGAAGGCATGATGTTAAATTGAAGCTTAGTAAATGCCAGTTTTTAAAGACAGAAACAAAATATTTGGGGTATATTATAAATAGAGAAGGTATTAAACCAGACCAGGACAAGATAAAGGTTATTAAAGAATTACCTACTCCAACTAACGTTAAGGAAGTGCGTGCGTTTATAGGAACCTGTGCATATTATAGGCGGTTTGTCCCAGCGTTTTCAAAGATAGCAGAACCTATTATAAATTTAACAGGCAAATACGCTAGATTTAAGTGGGATGATGAGTGTCAAAAAGCGTTCGAGTATTTAAAAAACAGCTTAACACTGGTACCACTATTGACGCATCCAGACTTAAACAAACAGTTAATACTGTACACAGATGCTTCGGACAATGCAGTAGGAGCATGTTTGGTTCAACCATATGAAGGAAAAGAGTCTGGAATACCAGGGGTTAAAAATGAAAGGCCAATCTACTTCTTGTCTCATAAACTTAGCAAATCACAACGAAAATGGACTACTATTGAGAAAGAGGCATATGCCATTCATTATGCTCTTCAGAAACTAAATTACTACTTACATAACGCAAATTTTGTTATTAGAACGGACCATATGCCTTTAAAGTCTTTTTTAGAAGCTCCAGTGCAGAACAGGAAAATACAGACCTGGGCATTGAATCTACAGGGATACAACACAAAAATAGAGTACATTCCAGGTAGGATTAACACATGCGCTGATTTGTTATCTAGGATTCCATACCCACAGTCATCAGGAGATACAGAAGATGAAGCTGAACCAGAGATAGACGACCGAAACTGGCAAGTAAATATTTTAGATTCTGCCATAATAAATAGGGAAGAATTTGAAAGTGTACCATCGGAGCAAGAGTCTGAACATAGGGAAGAAGACCTACAGTTAGCACAATTTAATATGAAAGAAGAGCAAGAGTTGGATCCAAAAGTCATACAAATAAAAGAAAAATTAAGAGAAACGGAAGATAACAAATATAAAAAGAATTATTTGGTTTTACAAGAGGATGGACAGTTATACTATATGTGTGAAAGGAACGAACAGCTAAGGAAATATATTCCAAAACATTTAGAAAATGAAGTGTTAAAAGCATATCACAATGAAAATGGACATCTCGGTAGGGACAAGTTGGTGAAAGCACTTACAAGCAAATATTATTGGCCAAACTTGTTTAAATCTGCATGCAAATATGTGGATACGTGTGAAAAATGCAGATTAAGGAACATGAAAACAATAAAGTGTCCCTTACAAGATACAGATATTCCTCAGTTCCCAATGCAAAAGATTAGTTTAGATATATCAGGCCCACACCCTAGAACATTGTCAGGAAACGTGTATTTAATTCACATAGTAGACGTCTACAGTCTTTGGCCGGAAATTTACGCAATTCCAGATAAGAGCGCAGATACAGTCATTAATATTTTTTTGCAGGAGTTCGTACCAAGATTTAGTTGCCCACAAAGTATACTTACGGATAATGGTAGAGAGTTTGTAAATAAAAAATTCGAAAAGTTATTGAAAGATTTGAATATAAAACATATAAAAACCTCATATTATAGACCTTCGTCAAATGCTAGAAACGAACGTCAACATCGGACGTTATACGACGTTATAGCAAAGATTATTGATGAACATGAAAAAGATTGGGATCTATTCTTAGGACCTGCCCTTAGTGCTATTCGTACAAATCAAAATGAGAGCACGGGATTTTCACCATTTTATTTAATACACGGGAGAGAACCAATACTACCTATAGATAATCTGTTAAAACCGAGACGGAAATATATGGGAGAAGAATTTCAAGAGACCATAATACAGGAAATGCATAAAGCACACGTAAGATTAAAGAATAATGTATTTAAAGCTAGGGAAAGACAGAAAAGGTACAAAAATGTAAATACAAAATTACAGGAGTTTAAAGTAGGTGATAGAGTTTATTACAAGAAGCATAGAAGAAACTCTAAGTTTGATGCTCGTTGGATCCCAGGTTATTACGTTTTGGAAAAACTAGGTAATGTATCGTATACTATCAAGAACCAGGTCACAGGACATGTGGCAAGAGCACACGTGGAACACTTAAGAAGAGATGAGGAGGAGAAGAGAAATGAGAATTATAATAACAATTATTATTCAGACACTGAATATTTAGATGAACAAGTTGTCAGAGGAGCTACAGTAACCCCAAGTTTTAGAAAAGAACCAACACAAAATCAGTTACTAGCAACTCCAAGTTATGAAGATACGCAAGAACAGACGATTCCGAAAACAATGGAAGAAGAAAAGGTGAATGAAACTCATTATGATAGTATGGAAGAGGAAATAGGTGCTCCATTTAAGAATACTAGACAAGCAACGAAAAGAAGAATGGATAATCAAAGAGATAAAGAAGTGAAAAGACAGAGGAGAATTAGGGATTATTCAACAAGCGGAGAAGATATGCCTCTACTAGAAAGGTCCTTAAGAAATAATGATCGACAAATTAGATGGGATATTGAACAGAAGAGATTAGCGGCAGCTAAAGAGAGACATACAGACGAAGAAGAAGAAATGGATGAAAAGTCAGAATCAATTAGTGGTATGGAAGAAACTAATAAGTTGTACGAAGAAGAGGATATTGATGTAGAGTTAGCACTTATTCAAAGAAACTTGGAGTTGTTGAAGAAGTGGAAACGTAGGAGATAGATAAATAGAAAATACTGCAGATGGCAAGTTATAAGTTTCAGGATTTAGAAGAGAAAGTGATGCTTGAAGAAGTATACGAAACGGTGGAAGTGGAAAAGGACTCTATGGATGTTTTTTAAAAAGTGGTCTTGAGGAATGGTTAACTAATAGAGAGGCATATATATAAATATATATATAATTTTTTTTTCTCTTTGTGATAGAATTGCTAGATGAATTTATGTTTCTACGTCTTGGCTTTTCGTAGATTGAACAAATTGGGTATTGGTACAATAGGTGAATGTACTTTTTATTGGTGCTAGAAATGCCGTGTTTAACGATAAGGATTAATAAGTTATAGTGATGATTGGTCCAAGGGAAATAATTGGCAGGCCAGATCACAGGTTAATTGATAAGTAGATGATGGCTACTACATTGAGTTGATATTGGATTAGTAGCCACATTACAAATAGAAAAAAGGATTCAACATGTAGTTTACAGTGCTTACTTAAGAGGATATTCCGGATGTTATGTTGTGTTAGTAGTAAGATAGAAAATGATAGAAAGTTATGAGGGGAGATAATAAATGGTATGGTAAATGTTGATTACTGATTTGTTTGTGTAGATAGAACAGATGTGGTTCTAATTAGTCTGTAGTTAACAGATATACATATGTGACAGTGAAGCGTTTGTTTTTCTTGGTCATGGAAATACTGGAATGACTTGTATAAAGAGACATGCGTTACATTACTTAGTATGAGAGGCCAATGTTGGTGGGCCACTGTACGTAGTAATTTTAAGAGAGTTTTAATTGTTTTGAAAACTGTGTTTTATTGAGTCTAAGTTTTATGAGTCATGAGTCATATATAATATGTTTTTATGCTTGAGTTGGTACTGGAAAATGATGGCTATTATTTGGTTGTTTTATTGAGCCTAAGTTTCAATGCCTCATATATAATAAGTTTTGTTGTTGTTGTGGTTTGATTAATTGATTTAGAATAGGATGATTGTGTTCCTAGTATTTGGAGTAAAAACTATTGGTCCGTAAAAGTGTCCAATAGTGATAGGTAGTAATAGAATGTTTTATTCTGATTTGATAAAATGCATGTTATGTCATTTTAAAATGTGTTTTTTCTTTAGATTAATTTGGGGGGTATGACGTCTTGTGTTGATTTTATTTCGATTACATGAATGGTTTGGTATATTAAGTTACTTGGTTAATGAATAAGTTATGAAGTTAGTTAAGTAAGTTTAATTTTCAAATATATGACGTTTTGCTTAAGGCTTTTCGTTCAGAAAAGAGTTAATAAAAACTACTTTGTCCACTGATATAAGGTAGGGGGAAGACTGTAAATAGCAGTATATAAGTAGGGGATGTACGGGGGCAAGATATAGGTGCTGTGAAAAACCAGCGTTAATTATATTAAAAGTGTTCATAAAATATGAACATGGGCTCATGGTTAAAGGTGAGATAACGAAATATGGACAAAATTGTGGATGGCAATGTAAATGTTGAAATATATAAGGCTTATGAAAACTTAGGCCAAAAGGTTTTATAGTGAACAAAGGTCTATTTCATAAAGTATATTTTAAAAATTATTTTACAAAAAATTTTTTTATTGGCAAGGGAGGTAAATGTGAGTGTCTTAAATATTCATTGCTGTATGTACATGTGGTCATGTAGAGTATTCATTCTTTATACTTCTCACTCGGTGCGCACCGCTTCTTTACTTTTTCTAACTACATTGTTTTTGTACGTCCTGTGTTCTGGAAGAGTGAGAAATTTTATAAGGTCAAAAGTTACGATAACGATTTTACGAGCTGTTCTTATGATATGTATATTTGATACAGGAACTTGAAGAGCCAAGAAAGAACCAGAAATATATAGTGGATAGCTATATAGTTTGGGGAAATGGAAAGGGGAGAAGGAGTGTTTAGTTTAAAAGAGTTACCATACGTGGTACGATGTATTATACAAAGTAGAATCGAAGAAGAAGTATATAGTGGGTTACTAGCTGACAATATAGGGAAGAATTAGAGGAACTGTGAGAAGTAAAGAAAAAGAGGGAATAGAGTAAGGGGATTAGGAGTAAAGAATTTTCCTTTATAAGGAAAATTCTTTAATAAACATAGGGAGGTGTAACAGTAGGGGAGCATTGAGTATTGGGGTATTATTAGGATCTAGTGGGAAACAGCTACAGCACGATTGAGCATTGGGACTGAAAGCGAGGGGAGATGCTCAATCGTGACGTAGTGGGTTGTCTGGGGGAAGTTTACATCCCGGCTCAGAGGAAGAAGGAGCCATGTTGTCACCATCAAGATAATAAACGATATTTGTAATTGAACCCACGTCTTGTTAGTCTCTGTACACTGTTACACATTCTGTTACTTTTCTCCCTTTTCAGATTTATTTATTTCTCCACTTGCGTGATAGGCATCAAGACATTTGTTACCCATTCCCTGGAACACGTTGGAAGGAATCATTACAGAATAATCTCAAAATATGACTAAGAAGCTCGATGATTGAATAAACACACACACACACACACACACACACGCGCGCGCGCGCGCACGCACACACGCACGCACCCACCTACCCCCCCCCCCCCACACACACACAGGGCCGGATTAAGCCATCTTGGTGCCCTAGGCACAAACCCACATGGGTGCCCCCTACTGCCCCGGGCCCCCGATCCTCCACTGACTGCTGGTATGTTCAATATTATGCAGAAAACTAACAAAGAAAAACTGTTGTGAAATGTAAACACATATGTTTGTACTACTATCACTCATATAAAACCTACAATAAGGTATTTCTGTATTAAAATTAATAGTTAGTTAATTTTGTAATAATAGTAGACAAAACTACTGTAACGTTTTTGATAGATAAGAAAGTCAGAGAGAGCACACATTTACATTTTAAAGTTCTTTTTTCTAGATTTACGTCTGGCAAAGTTTTTGAGTACATCATCAAAGTTAATTTTGCGCAACAAGTCTGCCTCAATCATCAGCAAAGATAAGGAATCAAGCCTTTCTTGTTTCATTGTCGATCTACTTGGATTTTTTGTACGTTTCAACTGAGAAAAAGAGCGCTCAGTTGAACAGTTCGTAACCATTAATGTTAAAAATATGCGCAAGGCGATTTCTACATTTGGAAAAGCACACTCGATGTTGTCTCTAACTATTACTTTGTAGAGTTCTGCATGACTGAACGTGTTGTTGTCAGATTTTGATGCACGAAACTTGTGGCGAATATATGAGTGGAACTGTTGTAGTTCAGTATATAAATTATTGTTCAGATCTTCAGGATAAGCATTTATTAGTCCTTCACAACACTGAGATGTTTGTGGTACATCGACCAAACAAGAAAATCGAACTGCTAGATCATTATATACCTGTCCTCGTCTACTCATCTCTGTCTCAAGTTTGTCAACAATGGTGTAGAAAGCAGATATACGAAATTTGTCTCTGGCATTCTGAGATACCTCAGGGACATCACCATCAATGACCACTGTCTTTCGTTTACGATTACGGGTCAAAGTTGACTTATAATCCACACCTGGTGTTGTTTCTTTTGCAGCTTCTTCAAATCTTTCAAATTCATTCCTAGATTCATGCAAGTGATCTGCTAGTGAAGAATACAAATCAGCACACGTTTTCAAGTTCACGTGCTCATTTTGTAGAGCTTGACTGACCCTGTGAAAATGTTGTAACACTTCTTCCCAAAAGACAAGCATGAAAGCAAATTCTAATTCTTGCATCTTCTTTGCAATGTTTTCTGCTTCTCTTCTGGTGTCCCCCTTCTGTGACTGGTCTTCTTGTAAACATTCTAACGCTTCTATAATCTGAGGATGAGACATTAGAATGGCTTCAGTTGCAACAGCATGTGCTTCCCATCTAGTATCGGAAAGGGACTTTACCAGCTTTTCATTCACAAGGCATCCTTTCAGAATCTTCCATCTTTTGGTTGAAGCTGAGAAAAAAGTATAGATCAGTTGCACTGTATGGAAGAAGTTTACTGCCTCTAAAAAAGAGTCAACGGCACTTCTGCCTACCAGATTTAGTGAATGGGCAGCACAGGGTATGTATATAGCAAACACATTTTCTTCTAGAATTTTTTTCTGCATGCCCTTGTAGCACCCAGACATATTAGTCGACAAATTAGCACTATTCACAATTGTTTTCACTAGCAGACCAAAACGGAAGTGAATTTGTCGCTGCGCTTTAGTGCGTTACGTAGCACAAACATATCCCAGAAAAGTCAAAAAATAGCACACAAAAACCTTGAAGAAAAATAACAAAAAATAGCAACAAAAAAAAAAAAAACAAACAAACTGGGTGGGGGTATTTTACCCCCGGGTTGTGGGACCAAGGTTAAATAATGTGCGATTCAATATTACATTTGCGACTTTGCTTATGCCATGCAATTACGCTACCGGGACAATATATACATTTTTCTTGAGGACTTGTGGTGCCCCCCAAATGCTTGGTGCCCTAGGCACGTGCCTTGTTTGCCTAATGGTTAATCCATCCCTGCACACACACATTAACACATACACACCCACACACACACACCACAGCTTTAGGCGAACGTTGCTACCGAAGTCTTTGTCTACGGAAAAACACAAACGAAACAATAATAAAAAAGCACACGCACGCACACACACACACACACACACACACACACACACACACCACACACACACATATATATATATATATATATATATATATATATGTATATGTATATGTATATATATATATATATATATATATATATATATATATATATATATATATATATAATCACGAACAGCGAAAATGCTGGGGTTGACTGCTACGTCCTGTGAAGGACATGCAACTTTATATATATATATATATATATATATATATATATATATATATATATATATATATATATATATATATATATATAAGCCTGGGTCATTGACATTGAGTTGAGTGACCGGGCATGAGAAAGAATGGAGATGAAAGTGGGAGACAGTAAAGTGACTGACCTGGCTATGAGAAAACAGCCAGTCCTGAGAAATAAAATAGTGAGGGTAGAGAAAAACCCCTAGGGTGGATGGGGCGAGAGATAGGGTATTTGTGTGTTGAAGTCTAGGGACTTCAGGGAGTTGAGTTTGAGATACCGAAGGAGTCGGTAGTTCACGGAGAACGGTGTTGTGTGATTCTCCGAGCTGTGAAGGCAGTCCTAGAACCCAGAGTGGGTTACATAGTGAGCAGAGGCTCCGACCCAGTGGGTGGGTCGTATTGTGGGAGATCCAGCCGTAGATAGTAGCTGGACGGAATGTCTTGTGAATTTGAGATTCAGCAGGCCGTGAGAAGCCAGTGATGTGTGCTGGTTAAATTGTGAGGAGGATATTTATATTCTATGGATTACATTATTTCTGGATGTATAAACATGTTCCGTCTGTCCGTCTTATTTCTGGAATAAATGATTATGTGCGCCAACTCAATCTTGTTTCATGACTGGTGAAGGTGCACTTCTGGGTTGAGTGGATTAAGAGACAGTTAGCTCAATTGACACACCATGAACATCGTTACCTAGACAACGACCATAACACGAAAACTTATCATCAAGAACATTGAACTTATCATAAAGAACGACGTGTGACATCTGGGAGCTCGTCGCTTAGTAAGGAGTATCTGAGAGCTCGTCCGATCAAGAAACCCATTGCATTATGGACATTGGTGACATTCTGAGATATTTGTGGGCTCTTCGCTGTGAGAGGAGTTATAATCGAGTGATTACGTTCCATCAAGCTAGACATCGTTGATTCAAGAGGGTAATGTGAACTCTTTTGTGTGGGTAAGACGCCACATCAACAAACTGTCAGCGTGCGTGGAAAATACGCGGCAGAAATCACAAGCAAACAGACAATTCACGTCAAGTTCATTACAGTTGAATTGGATACCAACCATATCGCTGAAGCGAGTGGGGGTGTCAGAGAATTAATGCAGCACAGATCAACCAGGGAGAGTCCATTACGGTGACAGGCGTAGTCACTAAGTCACAAACAGCGCGTTGGTGAATACGCGGCACAAAAGTCTGCGCGGCGAGACGGGCTGGACATTATCCTGTCGGTGATAAAGACAGGATTGAAGAAAAATCAAAGATATTGACAGGTGTGTGTGTGCGAGACAAGCGCACTGTGTGTTCGCAGGTCGACAATTTAAGATTGATCGACGTAGCAAATAGGACGGGTGGAGACACCAGCGTCCAGGTACTGGGAAGTACATGTTTGGAATACAGAGAAAATTGACATTTCCGAATCACCAGGGAAGGGTGACCCAAGGGGATTGTAATGGTATCCCTACCACAGGTGCTGGGGCAGAAGTGGAAAGTGTTTGTATATGGCGGAAAAGTTCCGGGCATTTTACAGACAGATTAAGTGTGACTTTCGACGGAGTTAAAAGAGCAGCTGGGTGGGGCTGTCAAGTTTTTTATGGAGGAATTTTTCACTGAGAGTGATAAAGAGAAATTGAGGTGACATTGTGAGTTGGGGGTGGAAGGAGGAAAGGTACTCAGGAAAATTTCCACGGCCTAGTGTGGTCAAGATGACTCATTGTGAATGAACAAAACAAGGTTGTTTTGAAAGAAAGCCAGACTTGATGTTTTCTTCGTCTTTGTTCAAGCCCTTTGTCATCATTATTCTGTTATGAGCAAACATTTTAACGTGGCGTCATCACAACCATGGACGTATTTCTTTGCCAATAAGGATTTATATATAAAAATTGAAAGCGCTGGATATTTGGTGGCATTATTTTTTTTTTGGTTGTTGCTGAACTTTGCCGTTAAACGTGAGTCTATCACATAAATGATACAGCGAAGCGCCATCTCCGCAACGAAAGTAACAACATATCGAAAGAACACTTTGGATTATTACTGTGGTGCCACCACGTCCAGAGAAAGTACAATAACGTTACGGACTGTGTCGAGACAGAACAGTTTGGATATCACTATCATCTTCAACTTATGTCGACAGTTGGAACTTGTGATCACCACGTGAATTCAGGAACCACTCAACAAAACAAGAAGTCGGTTTGAAATCTAGCGTCGTAGACATTTCGGAATTTTAACAAACAAACACTTCCATCCTATTGTGAAAAAAATTATTAAATACGAACTTTTGGGCGACGGATTATAAGTACAGATTTATTGGCCAACCAGTTGGACATTCTGTTGCTCTCATGGTCTTAACTGTCGTTATCGTTTGTCGACTTATATATATGGATATGTTTTACATGTAGTTGTTGATAGGCACTGTTTGCGATCTCTATCTACATCAGGATAGGCGTGGCAAAACGTGGATATTTCTAGTTCTTACGATATTTTTGTATGGAAAACGTTAATGAGTTAACGTGTCGTGCAGTGGCATTGGAGTCCTAACTAATATCTACAGACGCGTTGTCTGACGTCAGATCTGTGTATATTTTAAGTATATATTCTTTTTCTTTCTCTCTTTCGTTTCGTTATATTTACATATGCTATTTGTTGTGGTCGGATATATGTTATTATTGTGATCTTTCGTCATGTCTGCTGTCTAGTGGTCGTTGTCAGTTTATATTTATATATTACGCGCACTGTGGGTGTCCCTACACAAGCTTGTGGTTGTTACTGTGGGTTATTTCTTTGTGATCACCGCCTCCGTGTACTTGGCTTGTGAGTCTAGCGTTTTATAGAAAACACTTAGTGTTATCATCCATTTGTTTGTATATGTATTTATATGTATGTTTAACAATATTTCCAGAAATGTTATACAACTATTTGTTATAGATATATGCGAGGGAGGATATTTTCCCTCACTACCTAGTGCTTATAGAGTGACTGGGTGAGTACAGAGTGATATTTTAGCACTACGAATTTACGTACACTGGGAGTGCTGGTGTACTTAGGGAAGTGACACAAAGACTAACAGCAGAGTCTTTACATTTATAGTTGGCTGACAGACAGCAACGTGTCCACAAGTACAAGATGCCTTGGCTGAGATAGAAAACAAACGTCTACAGGAAGTAAAGTTGGCTGAAATAGAAAACAAGCGTCTACAGGAAGAGAAAGAGACACAAATGAAAATGGAAATTGAGAAAGAGAAGATTAAGATGGAAGCTGAAATTGCTCTCAGAAAATTAGAACTATCTTCGAAAGGTCAAAGTGAGGAAAGCAGAAGACCCTCGCAGTCGTCACAGAGATTAAAACTGCCATATTTTACAGACCGGGACCAACTTGAAAATTATTTTGGCCAGGTTCGAGGCATCAGCCAAAGCGTTAGGTATTCCAGAGAAAGAGTATGCGATGCGACTTGGCGAGTTTCTTACGGGTAAGGCTCTAGATACAATGTTTAATTTACCTGTGGAAGAAAGAAACAACTACACTATTTTGCGTCAACGTCTCCTCACAAAGTTCCAACTCACTGAGCATGGATATAGGACTAAGTTTAGACAGTTAGTGGCAGAGTTTCACAGACTTTGTTAACACAGTAAAGAACACATTTAACAAATGGATGGAGCTCGCAGAAGTAGGGAAAGATTTTAATAAATTAGTAGATTAAGTGCTAAGAGACAAAGTATTAGCTTCATGTAATACCAATTTAGTAGCTTTCTTTGAGGAACGTAAGCCAAAGGACATAGACACAATGTCTCAGTTAGGGCAAAACTACATGACTGCACATCCTAACGTATCTATTGGGAAACTAATGAGTGAGGAAATAGTCTGTGCAGCGTACACTAAACAGGACAAGAATCCAGTCATCAGACCAAGGGCGAAAAGTGTGGATTCAGCACAGAAAGGTGATCAGCAAGAACTTCAAGATAATGGTTTTCGAGGAAACAATGTTGGTAGAGTAGGACGGTACCCATATAGAAGAGGGAATTTCCAGAGACGTCCAAATTATGCCGGATGTTGGAATTGTGGGAGCTGGAGACACAAGGCAACGGAGTGTGACGTGCAGCCAGCCAGTGAGCCAACAAGTAACGCAAGGAAGGAGATCACTTGTTTCAAATGTGGAAGGAAGGGGCATTTCAGCCATCAATGTAGGATGAGAGAAACAGAGCACTCAAATGCAGCGCAAGTAATTGAGACGCTGAACAATGAAGATTGTAGTGGGTGCAAACCTCTTTTTGAAAAAGACAGTCAGCCAGTCCTAATATGTGGTCATACAGTGAAAGCAGGATCAGCAGTGCATGAAGGAGGAAGTCTGAAGCTGCATCAGGGATTCGTCAATGATAGACCAGCGTTAACAATTAGGGATTCCGGATGTACGTCTATCGGAGTGAGGAAAAGTTTAATAGATCCCTCGGATTATACAGGGAAAAAGATTAGATGCATAACATTCAACGGCACAGTAGAGTTCTACCCATTAGCCATAATAACAGTAAAAACACCATATATCACTGGAAGAGTGACAGCGTGTGTTTTGGACTCACCAGTGGCTGATTTGATCATAGGAAATGTTATAGGAGTTAAAGATTGTACAGAAGAGGAAGTAGTTTATTGGGACCAAAAATATAGTGTAAGCAGTAATGAGGTAGTTACCACAAGAGAACCTAAATTAGAGAGTATAGCGGAGGTAGAAGAGGCACTTGAAGTAGACACAGGAACTCAAGACAAGTGTAGTACAGTTGAGCACATGAGAATGGATCCCAAATATAGTGCTAGTGACTCCCAGAGACAAGATACTACTCTGAACAAATGTTCCCAAGGGTGTAGGAGAGTAGAACATAGGCGGTCAAAGAAGAGTAGATGGTGCTTCGAGAGGGAGAACAATGTTCTCACTCGCCGCTTTTCAGATAGCAGAACTGCACGTGGGCAAGTAGCAGTACCTTTAGCACACAGAGACCGATATACTAGAACAGCTCAGGATAGTGCATGTGCAGGGCACATAGGCATAAGGCGTATGCAGCAGAAAGCAAGGTGCCAGGTATATGGGCCAAGATTGAATAAAGAGTTCAGACTAAACAGAGACTCAAGTGTAATGGTGCAATATGCAGATAGGAAAGTTGAGTCAGGTCAAAAGAGTGTTCGCGACATTACTGACCCAGGGCTAGGGATAGCAAACAGATGTTGTAACTGTAGAGGTACCATGAGTCATGGGTACATGAAAGGTAGACACAGCATCGACAGGAATCAGAGGAGGGTTAATGCAAGAACAGAACCACCTGATATAGGGTCGGTACACAAATAGTATTGTGGGGTCGTGAAGTAGTAAGAGACCTGTGGGTACATAAGTATAATGCTTTCCTATGATGTATTATTATTATGTGATGTATTAGTTCATGCATTGGTACACAAGATAGAAAGTTGTTTGTATTTATGTGTGGGGAATATGGGAGTGTACTATGAGCATTTGATGTATTATTTAGGGTGGTAGCTGAAGTGAGGTGGAGCCATACTTAGGGCTACCCAGGCAATATGTCTGGGTCACATATTTAATAAGTGTTAGTCTCCCAATATTTGAAAACGAAGTTTTCTTTTAAGAGGGGGGGGTGATGACATAAGCCTGGGTCATTGACATTGAGTTGAGTGACCGGGCATGAGAAAGAATGGAGATGAAAGTGGGAGACAGTAAAGTGACTGACCTGGCTATGAGAAAACAGCCAGTCCTGAGAAATAAAATAGTGAGGGTAGAGAAAAACCCCTAGGGTGGATGGGGCGAGAGATAGGGTATTTGTGTGTTGAAGTCTAGGGACTTCGGGGAGTTGAGTTTGAGATACCGAAGGAGTCGGTAGTCCACGGAGAACGGTGTTGTGTGATTCTCCGAGCTGTGAAGGCAGTCCTAGAACCCAGAGTGGGTTACATAGTGAGCAGAGGCTCCGACCCAGTGGGTGGGTCGTATTGTGGGAGATCCAGCCGTAGATAGTAGCTGGACGGAATGTCTTGTGAATTTGAGATTCAGCAGGCCGTGAGAAGCCAGTGATGTGTGCTGGTTAAATTGTGAGGAGGATATTTATATTCTATGGATTACATTATTTCTGGATGTATAAACATGTTCCGTCTGTCCGTCTTATTTCTGGAATAAATGATTATGTGCGCCAACTCAATCTTGTTTCATGACTGGTGAAGGTGCACTTCTGGGGTGAGTGGATTAAGAGACAGTTAGATAGCTCAATTGACACACCATGAACATCGTTACCTAGACAACGACCATCACACGAAAACTTATCATCAAGAACATTGAACTTATCATAAAGAACGACGTGTGACATATATATATATATATATATATATATATATATATATATATATATATATATATATATATATATATATATATATATATATATATATATATATATATATGTAAAGCGAATCTAAGAAACGAGAAGGAAACGCAATGAAACAAAAATTGGGGGAAAAGTGTGAACAATGTTCACCTCCATGAGGTGGGTGGGGGGGGGGGGAAGAGGGGTGACAAATGGACGATGCATTGTGGGTTAAGTACGAGATACTTCTCCTTCTGCGTTCATCCGGAGAGTTTTTTCGGACGTGATTGCGTTGTACCTGTTTACAGCAGAGCTGCGTTCTTGCGCCGTTAGGCCGACACATTCAACTTCTGAAGCCATTTGTTGACCGAGTTAACATTCTCGGGGGTTTCGTAGTACGATTTATTCTCATTGTTGTGGGATTATCCCCCATCCAAGCTGGCCCATTTAGAACAGCCGAAGACATCCCCGTTAGCCCTCAAGGGAAGGCAGGGGCAGACCATGGGCATTACCCGCCATCTAAGGAGGCTTCCATAATTGCAGAGCCGACACATAGCGCTCTGGTACTGGGCTCACCCAAGGAATCGTCACGTCCTGCACATGGCTGCTTAGCCTCACTTCCGTATATTGAGTCTTCCTTCACCACAGGCTGTTCCTCAGGAAACCAGAAAAATGCAGTCTGCAGATGACATCCACATAGTGAGCTTTCGATCCGGACTTTCCATGTAATGGATTTGCTATCCATGCAATATTCCATTTCGTGAGACTAGGACGCTTTTTCCGCCTTTAATGACGAACACACAGTGAGCTTTTGATTCGGATTTTCCACGTAATGGATTTGCTATCCGAGCAATATTCCATTTCATGCCTCTGTGACGCTTTTGCTACCGACATACCTGTGGTTTGAAGTGTGACAGTCTAAGTACTTGTTCATGCACCTTTAAATGTCAACCTGAATATAGTTAAAGTAAGCTGCCGTCAACTTGAGCTTGTTGATATCTCAATAGAGCTTGTCCTCAAATGAAGTTGGTGTGGGCCAAAATATCTTTCTCTGTTCTGCATATATTGGGCACTCCTGAAGCAAATGTTTAGCTGTCATTTTACCAGTTCCACAATTACATTCATCGGTATCTCCTATCTTTAGTTTGTTGAACAAGTGGTATTTCAGTCCTGTTATTTCCTGTGCGGTGTCAAAAGATTGCTACTTGTTCTCTTCGGTCAAGTTTGTAATATGCATCATCCTTCTGGTGGCCTGGATTCTCTGATTCCCATTTGGTTCTATAAGTACTTTTTATAAACCTATTTTGCCTCACTATAAATAATGTTTATGTCAGGCTGAGATAGTCGTCCGCCCTCTTTTTCCAGTCTGTCGGCCTCTTCATTTCCACGTATACTGCAATGTGATGGGATCCACCGTATTACAACTTATTTGGATTTCTGACATAGTCCATACAGTGCTGCTCTTAGGTCTGCTAGATCTGTTCTGTTTTTTCTCTTCAGTATTGAGACAGCTGACTTTGCATCTGTGAAGATAACTATTTGCTTCTCTTTAATTTCCTCCACCAAGAGCATTTCTGCTGCAGTTTTCAAAGCTTCTACCTCTGCTTTGAAGTTACTTGAAAATTTTCCAGTTGCCACTGACTGTGTTTCTCTCCCCCCCCCCCCCCCCACCCCCACTTAATTTTGTTTTAAATTTAGGAGAATTCCTCCTCCTCTATTTTCTATTGAACTTTCGGCTGATCCATCTGTGTATGGCATAGCAGATTGGGCAACAGCAGCTAAGTCAAACTTTAACAAAATAAGTAGAGTCCAAAATCAAGAATTGCGGATCATAACTGGAAGCCTGAAGACAATGTCTATTAACGAACTAGAAAAGATCACTTGTTTATAACCAATGCAGGACAGAAAAGTTAGTAGAGCCCAGCAACAAGCAGAAAAATTTAGAAGATTGACAGACCACCCTGTGTAAACAAGGTGTAATGGTTTTGGAAAGGGAAGACTGAAGCGTAAGAACTTTGAAGAAACTGCAAAACGAAAGATTAGGGCAGATCATATACTTAACATACCAACAGTCAAACCCAGCTTGGAGACAGCAGCAACTGTCTGAGATGATAGAAAACATTCCTGGTATTGAGAAAAATGACACTAAGAATAAATCAGAAAGAAGAAAAATCGCCCTAAACTACACAAAAGAACATTACCAAGTGCGAGATACGAAACGTCTTGAAGGTCAATATGCGTATTGACGACAGGAGAAAAGCGCCCGGGAGTCATGACGCAGGCGGACGCTCTCCGCGAGAGTGTAAAAGGGCCGAAGAATTCGGCGAGGGGAACTGCTTCTGATGATCGAAAGCGTCCTGTAGCGTTGCTCCGCGGCGGGGTTTTTAATCACTGTGTCCTAAGAGGTATCAAGTAGACATTTTGGCCCGTCACCACAATGTCTGCCCTCACACAAATCTGCAAACTTGGAAGGAATTGCAAATGTGATTGGGCTATGCTACTCCCATACCTTCTTATGGTCCCGATCTCCATGTAACGGAAAATGAAATACATTGGTCATACAAATGTCACAGTGGTTTGGAAGGAACAGTGATGGAAGGCATGGTTACTGGAAGATTAAGAAGTACGGGTCAACAAATATGAAGATGGGCACCTAGCAGTATAAACACATTGAGCATAAGGGTGCATGAGGCAGAACTGACAAGGAATCGAGAAACTTTCCATCGGTCCCAGATGAGAGTGACATTCTGCAGAGAAGCTGCTACATGATGCTGGATATGACAGGGATGAAACCTGGGATCATCAATACGAGCTGTTGTGGTAAAGTAGATTTAGAACAGGGAGATGGGTATCCCAATTAGTTGAGGCCGACTACTACAGAAAACCAAAAATGGCTCGTCAAGATAAGGTTTCCTAATAGAGTCTCAGGAGAGCTCAGGAAAATCACCGCCTTCATAGAGGAGAAAGCTCACTCTGGATAACTGAAAACGTGTTGTCTTCCTGCCACACTCTGCTCTCTTTTATTTTGTTAAATGATGAAGTAGTATTACCTTTAACTCACGAAGTTAGACAAAAGTGCACAGGAAAATGAAACAACACCTTGTTATAAATTATAATATATAATGGGAAAACATGGGGAGGGTGTATGGTCGAATGGCATCATAAATATACCAAACTCAAAATCATAAAAAGACAAAATAGCTCCACCAATTAACACCGCTAATTAATTAAAATATTTATGTTTCATCACAAGTGATACATTGTAATGTCTCTGTTCACCACAAGTGCTAAACAATCATGTCTCACATTTCACCACAAGTGCTAAACTATAAAGTATCTTATTTCACCACAAATGATATAATAAAAAGTCTCGTATGTTACCACAAGTGATATACAAAAAGTATCTTATTTCAATCTATCGGGATCCATAAAAAAAAACTACTGTTGTTGACCGTTGCTATTATTGAGGGTATCATTGTGGTACTTAACTTAGGTCCATAAGGCTGGGGTTGCTCTTAGTCGGAGTGGTCAATACTGTTCAATGGTATTTTGCTCTTCCTGCATTAGACAAAAGGCACATTCCCTCCCCCTCCACTGATTTCACTGAGGAATTCAACCCTCCTGGTAATGATATTCCTCGTTTAGGAAATACCCCATGTAAGCCATAAGACCGCCATCCCCTGTTGAAAACATGTACCAAAACATATCTCCATACTCACAGAAAATGGGGGGGGGGGGGGAAAGAAAAGGGAAAAGAAGAAGGGATATTACACAGGTGCAGACTAGCCAGACATTCCTCTTTTGGGTGCCATCACTCCAAATGTTGGATGTGACTCATACTCCCACGCAAACATCTGATGTAGGCATTCACCTCTCATATCGGCAAGATATGTCTCCTTTATTCCTGCGCTGTGCAGGTTAATCATTCTCGTGCTCTCAGGGCCAAGTCGCCTAGTTGATCTGGGTGGCTATAAGCATGAATGACATCATCACACAGCCCTGGCAATACTTTATTTCTCCGGGATAAACGGTCGCATAACATCACATCATAGTAATGTCACATATGTATACATTTATAGAGAAAACTCATTGATAATTACTTTATTTATTAATAATACATAAAGAAACCCATTCTCTTTTTAATATTTATATAAAGAGAATATAAGTGATAGTTAAGAAAAGTATCTTGGAAGCTCTTCTTATAATCATAAGCTAAGCATTAAGACCATGAATGTATGAGAAGTTCATCTGTCCTAAAGTGCTTGAAATAGCAAAGAAATATATTCATCCAATATTTTCTAAGTCAAAGACAGATTCAATTATAACATCTGAGTATTTCTCTAGATCTAACTCACTACTTCTATTATCACAAAGAGAGCTCTGCCAAAGGTTCAGATCCTTTCTATCCTATCCACTAATATAAGACTATTTATTATCAGCATCCACTCACCTGTGTCTCCAGGAATTTAGAATAAACTTCCACAAATTTCCCGTAATAACCCCACACCTGTCTTCCTCACGGGTTTCCGGCCAACTGCTACGAATATTTGAAATCCACCTCCTCGTTACATCAGTCCATCCTAATTTACATAAGCTTATGCTAATGTCTAATTTAAATAAGCTTATGGTAATTGCTCATTTAACTAAGCCTATGCTAATTGCGCTCCCTCTGCACCAATTATAACCACTCCTGTATTGGATGTTTTCTTGGCGCCAAAGATGTCGTCAGGTTTTTCCCGGTCTCGCATGTGTTCGGCAGTTGTCATCTTCCGAAAGTTGTGGGAGTGTATTTTGGTGCAGTTTCTCCTGCAGGTGGCTGGTACCGTAAGATTTCTAATAGTTGAAGCGGTCGTATTCCTCCGTATTCAGAATGTTGTATCGGCGTAAACATCATAAATGTCACAGCCGTAAAGGGAAAAAAACCATTCAATGGAATGGTAACACCTAAAATCAATATATAAAATAACAAATGGAAAGTTTCTCCACTTTAAAGATCATAAGCACCATCTACCGGAACACTGATGGAGTGATTCTTATGGATGTAACGTCCAATAGATTCGGAAAAAAATAGATCATAAACTTTTGAAACAAAGCTTTACCGTGCTACAGACAAAAACAGAATAATAGGAATCAAGCAGACGTTTTGATCCCGCAACGATGATGCCTGTTTAGTGTTCTCTGACTATAAACGTTTTGAGCCACGGAGTATGTATTTTGTGGATACAAATTTGAAGAGGACGAAGCCGTGACCATATGAAACCAAAGGTTTTTCTTATAAGGAAAGGGGGGGGGGACTTTTTATTATCATAATCTAGTATAACAGCCTATTCCTTCACATCTTTATGGTACTATTATTGTATCTGTCTTCATTTTCAGATCAAGATGGCAGCCCATCTTCTTGTATAAATGATCTTTATCTGTGTCATGATGATCTGGCAGGACAAAACAATGCCACGGACACAAATACTCTGTGCCAGTAAGTCAGCCATTGACAATAGCAAACATGATTTATTATATCTAATGACACTATAACAATGACATTTCATTATTATTGATACTGTTTTTATCTTAGCCTCTTTCAAAATATTTAGGTAACCCATTTTGACTGTCCAATGAGTTTTCAGCATGCTTCTGTGAAACCACAACTCTGGAGATTGTAGGAGCTTTGTTACATGGTTAAAAATTGTCAATAATTCACAGCCATGTGTTAAAACTGGTTCTGTGTAATATGCAATAATTATTTGTCTAACCTCCGATGTCAGGGATTTATTGCATAAGATGCTTTTTATTTTATTAAATGCATTATTTGCCTGTCTTAATTTGTTATTTATGTCTCTTATACATCTTCCATCTGATGCTGTCCATGTGTCTAGATATTTTAGTAACTTTACTTGCCCCAAGTAAATATCATCATCATCATTGTCAAAGACTGGTACATAAAGGCCGGAGGTCTTCTCAAGATAGAAGACCACCGGGAAGAGTGGTCAACCTCAAATAGATTAGAGGTGATACAGTGCCCCGATATAAGGGCAGGGTAGGTGATAGAATGGGGGACTATTAACTAGTTCTCTCATGAGACACGGAGACGTTGACCAGATGGTTAGCACTCTGGTCACGACAGAATCACGCCTACGTGATAGCCACGATTGCCACTCAACAGGAGACAGCTAATGTAAGCGTGCCAGGTGTAACGGCACGCAAAAAGCCGAAGGACACCTCAAGGTCCTTCCGCGTGCTGTGTAGCCACGCGAGTAAGAAAGTCAGACTAGGGACTGACTTTGTAGCGAGCACCTCGTTTAGTGTTGATAGGAGTTTTGTGTAACCAAATAGATAGAGATAGCATTAGAGTTTAGGAAACTAGTGATAGGCAATTCTGTGGCTTTGTGTGTGGTTTGATAGCGACTGTTATGTACTTGTAAAGAGCCAACGGCAATAAAATGTATCATTTATTTCCTCTCACAAGACTTGCAAGTTTCTTGTGTGGTGTGGGAGAAGTAATCTGATGATGCCTTACACATGGGTTGTTGACAGGCAAAGATTAATGTGATCCCACTTCTGACACCACATTAATCTTTGCCTGTCAACAACCCATGTGTAAGGCATCATCAGATTACTTCTCCCACACCACACAAGAAATTTGCAAGTCGTGTGAGAGGAAATAAATGATACATTTTATTGCCGTTGGCTCTTTACAAGTACATAACAGTCGCTATCAAACCACACACAAAGCCACAGAATTGCCTATCACTAGTTTCCTAAACTCTAATGCTATCTCTATCTATTTGGTTACACAAAACTCCTATCAACACTAAACGAGGTGCTCGCTACAAAGTCAGTCCCCAGTCTGACTTTCTTACTCGCGTGGCTACACAGCACGCGGAAGGACCTTGAGGTGTCCTTCGGCTTTTTGCGTGCCGTTACACCTGGCACGCTTACATTAGCTGTCTCCTGTTGAGTGGCAATCATGGCTATCACGTAGGCGTGATTCTGTCGTGACCAGAGTGCTAACCATCTGGTCAACGTCTCCGTGTCTCATGAGAGAACTAGTTAATAGTCCCCCATTCTATCACCTACCCTGCCCTTATATCGGGGCACTGTATCACCTCTAATCTATTTGAGGTTGACCACTCTTCCTGGTGGTCTTCTATCTTGAGAAGACCTCCGGCCTTTATGTACCAGTCTTTGACAATCATCATCATCATCATCATCATCATTATCATCATCATCATCATCATCATCATCATCATCATCATCATCATCATCATCATCATCACCATCATCATAATCGTCGTCGTCATCATCGTCGTCGTTGTCATCATCATCATCAAGTGCCATGCCGGCTGGCGTAGGCGTTCATGACTTTCCATAGATCTCGGTCTTTTGGTTTTCTGGATAAATGAACATGACGCATACAAACATCTCTTTATCTATGGAACACGAACACAACGAAGCGTTGCCGTTCCTAGGTATTCTAATGAGACGTAGAGCAGACGGCACACTTTAAAGATCGGTGTACCGCAAAGGAACATGGACTGGCCAATAGCTACATTTTCAGAGCTTCACACTTGTCCAGTATAAACGGGGCTTAGTGCGGACCCTGTTTGACCGTGCTAGAAAGATATGCACCCAGGATACACTGACAGAGGAAGTTGAAACTGTGAAGAATGTCTTAAACCTGAATGGGTACTCCATAGGATTTATAAAGCGCCACTGGCAACAACCCAAAGCAAATCCAGACATAACTACTGTCCCTAAACTCAAGGTATTCATCTAGCTAATCTTTCGAGGGGATGACGTAATGCAACGTGTACAAAACCGGCTTACTACAGCAGTAGGCTGAACATTCTGTGCTACAACTCCAGTAATTAGGTATAGAACCACACCGATTCCCACACCAGCAGTCAAAGAGCCTGTTCCTCTGTACGCCAAAAACAATTGTATTTACCAATTCACATGTAGATGCCAGGCCTTCTGCATCGGTAGAACAGAGAGACAGCCGAACAAAAGAGTGTCAGAACACATACCTCTATGGGTCGACAAGATACGACACACAGGTGATGCTAGCCTAGAGGGGCCGACATATCGGAATCTCACGGCGTCTTCAATTGGTAGGCATATTATCGAAAGCGGCCATGTGGTTGACAGAGACATTGCCTTTCGCGTGTTGTTTAACACACAAAATACTCGCTTGTTAAAGTTTGCAGAAGCAACAATGATCAATCTACGCAAGCCAGATTTGTGCAAACAGAAAGACATGCTAGTCAGCTTAAAATTACCGTGGTAGACAATTGACATTACTGTGCGAACATGTGTATATTTCAGCTTGAAGGATTTATCTAGTTACTTTACTTTATGTTGTGTGATTTCTGCAGTATGTACCTGACGAGATGCAACGAAATATGCCAGGCAATAAATCTTGCAATCTATTGTTTGTGACTTCGTTATTCAAATTCACTATGGGAAAACATTGTTTTGAATTTCTGGATAAACTCTGCTGATAATATTCCTCCATGCCATCACCTCAATCCATCCAGCATAATTTTTCTTGGTCTTCCTCTCCCTCTCTTCCCCTCTATCTTTCCAGTTGTCACGATGTTCTCCAATGTCTCTATTCTCATCATAGGACCAAAGAAAGCTGTTTGTCTCTTTAAATAAAGTAGACTTTAATTGTACATGTAGACTTTATTCATTTCTTTGATGTTACCATTACTTCTGCTAGCCTATTATTCAAGCTAAGGCCATTTTATAAACGTTTCTACACTTGCCTGTTAACATAATTTTAGTGTTGAGCTGCACTTGCTGCATGTGTTTTAATTATCTCAGTTCTAAGTAACATGTGCTGCCAAGAGCTTTCCGCCATGAATCCCTGCCATCACACAATCTGTTCTGTTACTTTTTACATTTAGTCAATATATACATAGCAATCTGGCTTCCACAACGGGCACTTTCACGGTGAATCTCTTTGATTGCATTGCATGCATTGTTATTCGTAAAGGTTATTTCTCCCATTGGCCTTTTGTTGCAGAGCTGTCAAGGACAGAAAAAGTTAAAACATGCAAAGTAATTTCTGAATTTTAATTTACTTTTTGTCACCTCAATAAGCTTGTCAGGTCTTTATCATTGTTTTTATTAGCTGACAGATTTACAGTTTTCACTTCAGATTTCAGATCCACTGTATGTTTAAACGATTTGTTTTTCTTGCTGTTTATTATTAAACGATATCGTCGCCATTTGCTTTTTTCGCTTAACGAGGCTCAAAGGGGAAGCAAAGAAAATTAACACTGTAATCCCTATTGAATCCCTGACCAATTACATTCTCCTATGTGGTATAACTGTAATAATTCTAGAGCAATGTTTAAATGGTTAGGCTAACTTTATTTGAACAACTTTGGAAATGCATTTTATATAATGCTGTTTTTAAATGTAATTTCAAACAAACTACAATTAACCAATTTGTGGGAGAAAACAACACACACACACACACACACACACACACACACACCACACATACACACACACTCTCACACGCACGCACGCACGCACGCACGCACGCACGCACACACACACACACACACACACACACGCACCACAAAGAAACAATATTCACAAAGTGCCATTTGAAACCCTTAACTTTGAAAAAGGAAACAGGACAAATGAAGTAGGTTTTAGTTTACAGTTACCAGAACAATATCTGAAGTCAGCATGGCGGAATGGATAAGAGAGATCGTTTTTTAAACATCCGGTGTGCTGATGCCGGATTGTGGGTTCAACCCTTACATCGATTATTTGGAATAAAATGTTGACTTCTCGTCCTTGACTTTGGGACGTAAATTACAAGTACCTCTGAAGTCGGGGTTGGTTCACCTGATGGCGAGGGACACTGGAAATAGAGAAAGCTAATCCACACGAAAAAATCAGCCCAGTGCACTAAAAAAGTAATAGTACGTGTTTGTGCAACGCTTTAGTTCAAAGCGAGCGAATTTTAAAAAAAGAATAATAAAAAAATCGACTGATTTTCAGATATGGTGTCACATGGTGCTGTAGCACGCCAGTTGAAATATCCTGATATAAGGAATTATCTGATTTATAAGTATTTCATAATCCACAATTTATTAACAGGTGTCAACATTTGGTATATTTCCATATTAGGACTATATCAGCATTTCTGGAATGCTCAAGCAAGCTTCCATGTGGGATAACTCTCGCTCCCCTTGTTGAAAAATATAAACAGACATTGGAAAATGAGGAAACTAAGAAACAGTGTCGTATGTGTATTTTTATTTCTTTGTTTTTTAATTTTTGTTTTTGTTTTTATAAACGGCTTTGGTTTGTAACAAATGTTTATATATTGTTTTTAAAAATGATGTTTCTGTGTAATGTTGATGCCTGTATGTTCATTATTTATGCATTCGTAGTATTTGTTGTTTTTTTTTTGTTTTTGTAATTGCATATCCCTAACAGGACGTTGCGGTCAACACCAACATTTTTCAGCTGCTGTTGGTGTACTAGGCAAGTTTTTACGTTCAGTAGTTTGCCATTGCTTTCTGAACGACCGGTTCCCATACCAACACGTTATAAACAACGCGAGATGGTCTGCTGCACAAATCGGTCGCAGCTGCGTTTCGAACGCCCGGTAAGCGGCTCACGAACTGCGTTCGCAAGCCTTTGGCCTAAAAAAAGTATTTGTTATAATAGTATCTTTTTCGATTCACCTAAACGAACATCCCTTGAAACAAGTAAGACAGTGGTTCTCAACCTTTATTGGCCCATGCCCCCCTTTACCATATGTTCAGAACGTCAACCCCCTCCCCCCTTTTTCGAATTTCCTCCCTATAAGTACTTCCCCCCCCCCCCCCCCCCCCCCCACCTTTACACAATATACATAGAATAAATTTATATAGCAGTGCAGGAGGCAAAGACATTCAGGCCGAATGCATCAACAGACAATCCAAATCCATCATCTTTGAGTTTCTAGTTTATTGGAGAGTTCTCATAACAAATGCAATTCTAGCAATCCTCAGGACAATTGATGATAATGAAGTTACAAACAGAGGTCTGCCACATCACGCATTCCAGATGCCACCCAAACAACTCTTGCGACCTCTCTCTCTGATGGTACTGTGGTAACTAACTGTTCACTACCCCGTCGTCACAGCACGACATTCCCTAGCTACCCCCCAGCAGGGTGCTCACCCGTGCGTTGCTGAATATTAGAATCTTCTCGTTGCACACCAGCCAACACTCCCCTATAAGACACTCTGTTATATTTAATAACATAATACTTAATACTAGAACAAGTCTAGACATCTACATAAAACGTTATTTGCGGGTCTACTTACGTTATAAAACGAATTTCATTAGGGCGAGAAGTACAGAACCGTAAAATTTAGAGGGAAAAACAATATCAAGTAACTGGTTCTTGTATTAATATTTATTTATTCTTCCACGTTTCCATCCTGTTTCAGGATATTGCGGTCAACAGCAGCATCTTTCAGCTGTATGTTGATTCCTAGGCTAGATTACGCTCATCAGCACGCCACGACTTTCTGAGCGACCGGCTCCATACTCTCGTAAGTCACTGGCGCGACTCGAACCCCTTCAAATTCTCGTGCGCTCACGTTCACCACGAGAGTATTCGGGGTTACGGAGAAAGCTGCTAACTCCTCAGCCAGGGAGACCGGCTCTTGTATTAATGCGATCTTGAAATAATCTTCATTCCCCCCTGGAAACCCTAAAATTCCCCCCTAGGGGGAATTCCCACCGGTTGAAAACCACTGAAGTAAAGAGTTTCAAGTACCCAGGAAGTATAATATCATCTAATGGCAAATCAGAAGACGAGATCGAAAATAGATGCAATAAGGCAAACCAAGTCATTGGACAAATGGCACCGGAGAACAAACATGTATCAATAACTACTAAGAAAACACTTGACAACACAATCTTCTTACAATGTACCACATCTATGTTGCCAGCGCCAAACCTGGACAATGACAGAAAAAGAGAAAAGAAACATCACAACAACAGAAATGAGATTCCTGAGAAGAATACTCAATATATCAAGAAGAGATAAGATCAGAAATGAAGAAATCAGGACTAAAGTGGGGGGTTGTTGCTGCACTAGATTTTATTAGAAGGCAGCAAGTTAAATGGTTTGGCTTATTACAAGGCTACTAACTAATACTACATCACAAGAAGCAATGATGTATAGGCCAAACGGAATTGGTGGTTCTTTAGTATTGATGCCATTTGTCTAATGCAGTGGTTCTCAACCTTTTTTTTGGCCCGTGCCCCCCTTCACCATATTTTCAGAACGTCATTCCCCCCTTCCTATAAAAAAATTTGACCCGTGCCCCCCTTCACCGTATTTTCAGAACGTCATTCCCCCCTTTCATATTTTCTATCTAAAAATCCCCCTCCCCTACACTGTATACGTAAAAATGGAAGGTAAATTTAATAGCTTATACTAAAACAAGTCTAGACATCCGCATAAAAAATGATTTGTGGGTCTACTTACTTTATAAAATTAATTTTAGAAGGTTGAGACGTACATAACTGTAAAGCACGAAGGGAAAAACAATATTAAGTAATCGGTTCTTGTATTAACGCGATCTTGAAATGGTCTTCATCCCCCCCCCCCCCTGGAAACCCTAAAATTCCCCCCTGGGGGAGGGGGGGGGGAATTCCCCACCGGTTGAGAACCACTGGTCTAATGAGTTGATTTGCCGTATTGCATATATTTTCGATTTCGTCTTCTGATTTGCCATTTGACGATATTATACTTCCTAAATACTTGAAACTCTATACTTGTATTAGTGCTTGGTGGTTCGAAAATTTTTCTTTAATGGTGTAATTCGCCGTTGGTTCTTCTTCTATATTCTGTTTATCATGTGGTGTTGTTACGGTCTCTGTTTGGCTGGTTTCTTTATATCTGCTGCCTATATAGGTTATGAACAAGAGGTGGGACAGGACACAACCTTGTTATACTCCGGATCTTATGGTGAAGGGTTCTGAGTGTTCTCCGTTTTAATTACCGAACATTCACTATTGTTGTACAAACTTCTACATAAGTTTGTTAGATGTGAACTCACTCCATATCGTTTAAGAATTTACCACATATTATTTCTATCTTTTCTATCAAATGCGTTTTCTTGGTCGACAAAGACTAAGTAGAGTATTTAAATAAATCAAATTCGATTGCCTTTTCTATAAATTGTCTAAGAGCAGAGATGGCATCCGTACATCTTTTGTTTTTCCTAAATCCAAGTTATTTCACTTAGCTGGGGTTCTATTGTACCTCGTAGGTCGTAGTTTTCTCTGCAATTTTGCAGAATATTTATTTTTTCAGTATGACTCAAAAGGGAAATGCCTCTGTATTGTGTGCAGTCTCTCTTACTGCCGTTGTCCCCCCCCCCCCCCCCCCAATTTGGGTAATTATGACCCTTCCCCAGTCTCCTGGTGTATGTTGTTCTATCAAACCATAGTAAAACAGTCTATGTAGCCATCCTGTTCCCGCTTTTCTAACAGCTTTAATTATGTCATTTGGTATTTCGTCTTATGCCGGTGATATATACAATGGGGTTAAATTTATGGCTTCTTTAATTTATTATTTCAGTATGTCTGGTTCTAGTTCTTCGATGGCATATGTGTCATTTTCTTGGATTCGTGTACCACCTGATATAATGTTGAGAAGTTGTTCGAAGTACCGCCTCCATCTTTTTAGGATTTGTTTTTGTTCACTTATTGGTACTCCTTTTTCACTGTTAATTATTTCAGTTGGGTCAAAGGATTCTGCTCTGGTTCTCATTGCACTAATCTTGTTTTGTAGAAGATTCTAATTGCCCTCTTGTAGTTTTTATGTAGGGTTTCTTCATATTTCTACCAGTCCGTTTGTTTTTCTCTCTTTATTATTCTATTCGCGTGTATTCTTGATATTATATATTCGATGTGATCATGATCCTGTTTGCTTTTCACTCACTTTCCCTTTTTGTCTTTTACAGATTTCTTTACCTCGGCGTTCCACCAACTTGCTATTCACTTTATCCATGTTTTGCATTTTTTCGTGGTTCCACATGCTATTTTTGTAGTGTTCAAAATACTTGATTTGAAAATCTCACCATCTTCTTCCATCGTTTTTCTTTCTATAGGTGGTTTTACAAAGATTTCAGTTAATTCTTTCACATAATTTCCCCTCACTGTCTCGTCTTTGAAATGTTTTTAGTTTACTAATTAGCATGATATATTTTCCCTAGTCTTTGCTTTTTTATTCTATTGGTTCTTATAATAGTACTAACTGTTTTGTGGTCTGTGTTTATACTTTAGTTGGAAACTGCCCTTGCATATGATACATTTCTCTTTCTGTTGTTTCTTGTTAATATGAAATCAGTGTGGCTACTGGTGTCTGCATCGTTCCATTTGTACCAGGTGCATAGTTTTAAGACTTTGTGTTTAACAAATGTGTTTGATATAAAGATTCGTGTTGAGTTCATAGCTCTATCAATCTACTTCCATTATCATTTCTTTCATCATGACACTTGGGAGACTGCTGCCAAAGACCGACATTCGTGGCGTACATCATTACGGAAGAGTGCCGTCGCTTGTGAAGCAACCAGGACTGCAAGAGCTGTGAAAAAAGGCTGGACAGAAAAACCACTGCAGGTGATCCTCTTCCTGGAACGTCAAGCATTCTTTGCCCACATTGTCAAAGAACATTTCGAGCCAAAATATGTCTTATCAGCCATCTTAGAGCTCATGGCTCCATACTTTCAACCCCACTGGATGAATTGAATGGACATACAACACATTTTCATTTCTCCTATTTCTTCTTATTCTTTAATGTTGAAACCGCAGATGTTCAGTGAGCCTATATTTTGTAATCGCCGATCTATCGCTGTGTCCTTCAAAACTTGGGGTCCGGTACCATTTGGGTCAGTCCGAATATCTTCTTCTTCTTCTTCAGCATTCCGAGCCATTGAGGTTCTTTGCTGCAAATACAATCTGTCTCCATTCGTCTCTCTGGTGGACCAATGGAGACAGATTGTATTTGCAGCAAAGAACCTCAATGGCTCGGAATGCTGAAGAAGAAGAAGAAGATATTCGGACTGACCCAAATGGTACATGCTTCTTATTATTTCTTCGAGCAGGAAAAAAAGCTTCACAACGGCTTGCTAGCCCAGAGGCATGTTATGTCAACACCAGAATTTTACTGCTGTTATTGTCTTGGCAAGTTTTACGTTCAGTAGTTTGCCATTGCTTTCTGAACGACCAGCTCCCATACAAACACGTTAAAACCTCAGCGCGACACGGTCTGCAGCCAAATCGGTCGCTGCCGCGTTTCGAACGCGTTGTAAGTGGCTCACGAATCGCGTTCGCAAGTCTTTAGGCCACAGAGGCCGACAGTCGCAGGTTTAGGACGGAAAAATCTGATCGGGGGTGGGGGGGGGGGGGGTGTGGGGGGTCTGTCTCCCCCTCCCCCGGCAAGCCAAAGCACCGCTGGCCTATCTTATCATGCTGGGAAAAATCATTTCTATAGACATGTTAATGTTGTTAGTTCGATGAAAGCAATACATGTGTAACTGTTTCCATGTTTCCTAGCGTCTTTTGGGTCCTGTACTGACCGATTCGCCTTATGCGGCCGGCAAGAACAAGAGCTAGTGAACGGCACACTGTCAGACACAGCTTGCAAGTAAAAATCAGCATTTTAAAAATTATTAATGATTGCATTATCAGTGAATCCTAAATTGGGAATCAGTGTCATAGAGATTTAAGTGATTTATGACTATTTTATATTTTAATTTTTCACCATATAATTGGGGTCAGACTGTCTGCCTTACACGCGGTAAAACGTGTGTTCAATTCTCGGTAAAGCTCTGGGTGTTTAAAGCTACCATATTCTGTACACAGCACCGTGACTGCTTCAGCAAGTAGCATTTATTCCTCAACATGGAAAATGGGGGAGGGGGAGGAGGGAAACGCCCAGCTGCATAAGTAATGGCACTCGTGCCATAATGAAAATAAAAAAAAAGAAACAAAATAAGTTTATAGCCCATGTCGTATATCATTTGTTGTCATCTTGCCTGTTGTCTATCATCTCCGCGACAGATGTTTCTCCATGCGACGATGGCAGGATGTCTAGGATCTTCTCTCTAGCCCTTCCCTTGTCAGACATGTTTGCTTGAAATGAGAATGGATGAGTGATATTAACAACGGTTTGGAGGTCACGGAAGAACAATATCTTGAGACCCATACATTGTTACTCGGTGAATAAGATTATCTGCTATTAGTTAAACAATGTCTGTTCTTTGAAAGCGCAGAGGTGTGAAGTTCAGAAAGCGAATGGACATTGGAGGCTGTTATAGTTTACGGCCTGACCTCCCGCTTATGTTTTCATGCAGTGTCATAACTGGGTTATTAACACATAGTAAGTAGTTTAATACGCATGATGATGAGGATGATGATGATGATGATGACACTTGACAAAATCTAATTTTTTCACGGACTTTTATCCTCTAATTTCAGACTTGCCATAGCCAGTATTTCACTATTTAAATTCCCAGCCAGGTAATTTATTACTCTGCCCTGTTGTGTCCAGACTCACTTCCATTCAATAAATACTCTGTGCTGTAATTTATCACAAGCATTCATTGGATATTGATAACAATATAATTTCGTTCTATAATGTTACCGCAATGAAACTGAAGGTTAAACAGCAAGGAAAAAGGATTACATCTCTTCTCATCTTGTTCCTCTTGTACTTTGAAGTGTCGAGATGAAACATAAACAGCGGGAGAGTGCCCGTTTATGGGCTTCATATATCGAGATTCCCAGAAAGGATTACAAACTTTAGAAAAAAAAGACATAAAGACTATGAAGAATAAGATGCTAATGATTCTTTGTGTTGTCTGCAGACAAGTAAGATCTTGCTTCGACTTTGTGAAGAATGATCCGAATTGTGTCAATGAAAAACACAGCTTTTCCAATGAAGAGCAGGACGCTGACGCTTTCATAAGTGCTCAATGTGGAGGGGGAGGTAAGTGAGTTACTTGTGAATTGTTTCCTCTGTTAGTGACATTGTTAGATTTAAAAAGACAACTGTAATTACATACCTTCTACCATTGCTAGTGTTTTCAGGATTATTGTACAAGGAATGAACGAACAGAGAAACACACTTTATTTTCAAAGGGTTAAGAATTCGGCTCGCACTTCTTTCTAGAATCCTGCCCTTCCCATCTATCTCCATACGTACATTATTTCCTGCATACATCTGTTATTAGGTTAATCTTAAACAGCAAGAAACAATGAGAAGATTGTATACATTATAACGCATGAGAAGTGCTCAACCATCACGACTACATGACTAATTAATACTAATTATTATTCTGGTAATTGTAATAAGGCTAAGGAAAATATACCAAAGAATAATCGCGACCTGTAGAGAATGGTGCTGCAGGGAGTCACCAGAAGATGTGTCCAGACCGACACATAATCAGACAGTTACTGGTGCCATTAGTAGTGGGACTCTTCGTTGGCTGTTGAAGACGAGAACGGAACACGCATGGGCATGTCCCGAGTGCTGTGGTGTCGGTGTTTCACTAAACTCAACTACCAAAGAACAAGATAGAAGAATGTTTAGTGGCTAAACTCAACTACCAAAGAACAAGATAGAAGAATGTTTAGAGACTAAACTCAACTACCATAGAACAAGCTAGAAGAATGTTTTGTGACTGAATTCAACGACCAAAGAACAAGCTAGAATAATGTTTTGTGACTGAATTCAACTACCAAAGAACAAGATAGAAGAATGTTTAGTGACTAAACTCAAGTACCAAAGAACAAGATAGAAGCATTTTTAGTTACTAAACTCAACTAGCCGGTCTCTCTGACCGAGGGGTTACACCACTTTTCTCCGTAATCCCGTTTATCACGCAGAGTCTCGTAGCGGGCGAGAACTGGGAGCGGTTCGTCCCCCGCTGGTGACTTGTGGGATAACTGAGCCGGCCGCTCAGAAAGCAATGGCAAACTACTGAGCGTAATCTTGCCAAGAAATCAACAGACAGCTGAAAGATGCTGCTGTTGACAGCGATGTCCTGTAAAAGGATATGCGAATTAATTAGTGACTAAACTAAACTACCAAAAGAACAAGATAGAAGAATGTTTAGTGACTAAGGACAAGAGAATCAACTGTCCTTATGCTTTGGTCTTCTTTCTAAAGAGTTGCCCGTCGTAAGAGCCATAGAGAGCACAAACTCCTCAGCTCCACAGTCGCCCCTAGGGATCTTCACACAACACATTTCACCCGGGAACCAAATAACGAAGCCTGAAAAGGAGCGCGCGACCTTGGTAGAGCAAGGCAGACAGCACGACCACACTGCCACGTAGTTCCCCTACAGAAACACTAACATTCTAAGAACAGCGTAAAGTATGTCGGTTAATCTAAATCTTAATTAGACCTTATTTTAAAACTTAACAACAATGTTGTTAGAAGCCCGTATTTTTTATTATCAATATAAAACGTACCGGTCTCCGCGGCGAATTGATTACGGGCGCGGTTCGTAATCCCGTATCCTGCTTTCGAAACACAGCTGAGCGCGATTTGGTAGCAGACCGCGTTGCGTTGGTTTTGCGTTGGTATCGTTGCCAGTCGTTTATAAAGTAATGGTAAACTGCTTAACGTAAAGTTGCCAAGAGATCACAGCCGCAGAAATGCTGGTGTTGACTGCGATGTCATGTAAAAAAAAAGTTATGAAAAACATATAAAACGTAAACATAATCTTGCCTTAATAACTGAAATAAAATTCTGCAATTGTACAAATACTTTCACATTCATTTATAAGATAATCTTGAAATGGACTAGTCTTAATACTTTATCATCATATCTCATCTCATCTCATCTCATCTCATCTCATCTCATCTTGTTCCTCTTGTACCTGCGGTGTCGAGGTTAAGCATGAGCAGTGGGAGCATGCCTGTTTATGTGCTTCATATATCCAGGTTCCCATGAACTCTGTTATTCCCTCTGTCGATCGTTTACATGATCGGTTATCAACCAGCGAAGTGTCTAAATACTAACTGTACCAACTGCACTCTGATAATTATGTGTCCATCTAGCCTTTCCTACGAGTGCTAAAATGTATTCCATGCTACTAATGTTAAACTTGAACATTATCTAAATAACACTTACGTAAAAATTAACAACTGCGACATGAGATGCTTGAGAGGAGCTGCCAACTTAACTATCCAAGACCGAGTAAGAAATGATGTTATCAGACAGACTGTGGGATCAGCACGTTGTGCCACATACAGTGAACAGCAGAAGATCAAATGGCTCGGCCATCTCACTAGAATGCAACATAATCAGCTATGAGCACTGGCGCAACATTAAAGAAGATCTGATACGAGAGCAAGGGAAAACCCGATAAGAAAATGGTTTAATGACATCAAAGGCCTTGTGCAATCACTCGGAATGACACTATCCAGTACCACCCATCGGGCGCTGGAACATCAACTATTCCACTCCACGACGCTTGATGGTAAAATTGTAAGATGATGATGACTTACATGTCATACAATGTTATTCAGCCAGCAACGCATTGTGCAAATGGGACCTTCTATATTTTAACCGCCATGAGTAACGATAGTTATCAATGAAATATGAAATAAACGGAATGTTGCTAAAAGTATGATACTGTATAATAATGCTGCGTGTCCCTTGCAGACTGTTTTGATCAACCGCAGGTTCGTTTTCTAGGCAGTTTTACGTTCAATAGGTTGCCATTGGTGTTTGAAAGAGAAGTCAACGTTTAAGTCTAACTGACTAAAGTTTGGAGTGAACCCAGCACTCCGCCGCCAGTGCACAGGAAGTTTAAGCGCGAGTGCATTAAACCTATCGGCTAAAGTGACCTCTGTACGATGTAATAGTACTTGTGTTATAATAAAAAGAAAACCCCATATGCCAATGAAGAAACCCCCCCCCCCCCCCCCCATTGTCTATAAACAGTGTGCCACTCAAACAATCACCATCTAGACCTAATGACATAACCAGTGTGCCACTCAAACAATCACCATCTAGACCTAATGACATAACCAGTGTGCCACTCAAACAATCACCATCTAGACCTAATGACATAACCAGTGTGCCACTCAAATAATCACCATCTAGACCTAATGACATAACCAGTGTGCCACTCAAACAATCACCATCTAGACCTAATGACATAACCAGTGTGCCACTCAAACAATCACCATCTAGACCTAATGACATAACCAGTGTGCCACTCAAACAATCACCATCTAGACCTAATGACATAACCAGTGTGCCACTCAAACAATCACCATCTAGACCTAATGACATAACCAGTGTGCCACTCAAATAATCACCATCTAGACCTAATGACATAACCAGTGTGCCACTCATTCACCATCTAGACCTAATGACATAACCAGTGTGCCACTCAAACAATCACCATCTAGACCTAATGACATAACCAGTGTGTCACTCAATCACCATCTAGATCTAATGGCATAACCAATGTGCCACTCAATCACCATCTAAATCTAATGACATAACCAGTGTGCAACCCAAACAATAACCATCTAAATCTAATGACATAACCAGTGTGCCACCCAAACAATCACCATCTAGACCTAATGACATAACCAGTACTGCCACTCAAACAATCACCATGTTTAAGCTAATGCCATTTGAGCAGGAAGATTAAGTATCGTTTGTATTGCCTGGAGTGCTATAGTATAAATTCGCCATTAATAATTCACATCTGATATATTTTTCAGAATCACCATTGCTGTCACTAACACTGTTTGCGGTATCTCTGGTGATCTGCCTGAAGCAGTGCTTGTAATTACTTCTTGCTTGCATATTCAGTCATATTATTATGTGTATGTAATTAATGTTTATTTATTTACTTACTATTCAGTCATCAACCATGTTACATAAACAGAAAGGTAGTGTTTAATTGGTTACTTACTAATAAGTCAGCAGTCATCTGAACATAAATAGAAAGGAAGTGTTTACTCGTTTACTTACTTTTCATTCATCAGCCAGCTGAACATAAATAGAAAGGTAGTGTTTATTCGTTTACTTACTAATAAGTCAGCAATCATCTGAACATAAATAGAAAGACATTGTTCATTCGTTTACTTACTATGTATTCAGCAATCATCTAAACATAAATTAGAAAAAGTATTGTTTATTCGTTTACTTACTAATAAGTCAGCAATCATCTGAACATGAAAAGAAAGACATTGTTCATTCGTTTACTTACTATGTATTCAGCAATCATCTAAACATAAATTAGAAAAGTATTGTTTATTCGTTTACTTACTAATAAGTCAGCAATCATCTTAACATAAAAAGAAAGACATTGTTCATTCGTTTACTTACTAATAAGTCAGCAATCATCTGAACATAAATTAGAAAGGTACTGTTTATTCGTTTACTTACTAATAAGTCAGCAATCAGCTGAACCTACATAGAAAGGTATCATTTGTTTATTTAGTGTCTGCAGTTCTATATGAAGCTTTCTGCTTAAATGGTTGTGTATTCTTGATAAATGGATGACACCTGGCTAGTGTGACAAAACATGTCTTCTTCTTCTTCAGCATTCCGAGCCATTGAGGTTCTTTGCTGCAAATACAATCTGTCTCCATTCGTCTCTCTGGTGGACCTTCTCTTGCCAGTCGTTGATTCCAAGTGCTTGTAGGTCTGTATGTATATTATCTCTCCACCGCCTTCTTGGTCTACCTCGGGGTCTACGGTCATTTATTTCCTGAGTGTAAGCGAGTTTTGTTTCCCTATTATCTTCCATTCTTTCTATATGCCCCAGCCATTGTAGTCTATTAGCCTTCATGATACCAGTGATTAGCGGGGACTTAAACAAATCATAAATGTCTTTGTTACTCTTCTTTTCCACTCTCCACTTTGTGTATCCCTAATGGGTCCAAAGATGCGTCTTAAAATTTGTTCTCAAAGGTTTGTAACAAGGCTTCGTCTCCTTTCGTTGTACTCCAGGTTTCAGAGCCATACAGCACAACTGGTCTGATCAGTGTTTTGTATATTGTGATTTTGGTGTACGAGATAGCGCCTTTGATTTTAGTAGATGTTGTAGTGCATAGTATATCTTATTTCCAGAGTTGATTCTAGTTTGTATTTCTTCCCTTATGATGTTGGAGCAGTTGAAGATTGTACCCAGGTATTTGTATGTTTCCGTTCTTTTAATGGTCATATTATCTATTTGTATGTGGCCAGAGTTTTTAGCCATTCCGTCTCTTGAAATTACCATATATTCTGTCTTATCTTGGTTGATAACCAGCCCATCTGTTGGGCTTTTTCCTTTAAGTGAGTCAATATTTCTAATGTCTTTTGTTCACTTTGCCCTATAATATCTATATCATCTGCATAACCAAGCAGCCTGGATGTTCCTCCAATATCACATTCCTCCTTTACCTTCCTTACAACTTTCTCTAGAGCCAGATTGAAGAGTAGCGGCGATAGTGCATCACCCTGTTTCAAGCCAGATGTTATTTGGAAGGGGTCTGATTTCCTGCCTTTATATGTTACTATATTATAAGTATCTTCCATGCATAGTTTGGTCATGTTAATTAACTTCCTTGGTATTCCAAATTCCTGCATAACATTCCATAGACTATTCCTATGGACACTATCATAAGCCTTTTTAAAATCCACAAAAATGTTATGGAGATCTCTTTTATATTCCCAATGTTTCTCGGCTATTTGTCGTAAGATAAATATCTGATCTATTGTTGATCTGTTTTGTCTAAAACCCGCCTGGTAGTCACCTAATATGTCTTCTGAATATGGTTTAGTCTATTTAGTAATACTGCGGATAGTATCTTATAGCTTGTGGACAGTAGTGATATTCCTCTATAATTTCCACATTGGAACTTGTCTCCTTTCTTAAAGATAGGTATCAATAATGACTCTTTCCAGTCATGGGGTAATTCTTCTGTCCTCCAGATTTTTATTATTAGTTCGTATAGCTTTAGATGTAATGCATGGCCACCTGCCTTTATAAATTCAGCAGCAATTCCATCAGTCCCAGTTGCCTTATTGTTTTTAAGTCGTGTGATTACATATAGGATTTCTTCAAATGTAGGTTCTTCAATTTGTGGTTCGCATGTTAGAACCTCTTCCTGTGACAAAACATGTGACAGGTGTGAATATTACTCAGCTGCAGTTAGTTTATTTTACTATTTAGCTACGGTGTTACAAAATGTAACAATTAGGTGTGAATTTCACACACCACACTTGTTTTTTTCATTACTTTTCAGCAAGATCCATTTTAGAATTTGATAAACATGCTTGAAAAATGTATCATGCATTTTTTCACAATAATTTGGATGAAATGTTCTTAATCTGGCAGACCTTGCCAGCAGGTGTGCATGCGTGTGCAAAGTAGTGAAAACTGTAAGATAGTTTCTTGTCCATTATGTAGTAGAAGTTACAGATATTAATTCCAGAAATGCAGGTCAGCATGGTCGAATGGATAAGAACGCGTGTTCTTAAACATCCGGTGTGCTGATGCCGAGGTTAGCGGTTAAACTACACCAAACATTCATTCATTAATTCAGTAGCATGTCCTTTGCAGAACCTCGCTCCCATAACAACCTTCCGGAAAACCTCTCGATCATAAGCAAGATGTCCCGCGTCCGATACACCCATCTGGAGATCATCTGCCACATCCTGCACCCATCTTCTTTTTGGCCTTCCTCTTCCTCTCTTCCCAGGCATATACCCCTCCATTATTGTTCTCTCCAAACTTTCGTGACGTTTCAAGTGACCAAAATATTTCAATTTTCTTTGTTTTATCGTTCTTAATAGCCAAACTTCTTCAATATTCAGCTCTTGAAGTATTGATGCATTTGTTCTTTTCTTTACCCAAGATATTCTTAGAACTCGTCTATAACATTTATATTCAAAGACATTTATGCACTCCTCAGCTTGTTTAGTAAGTGTCCAGGTCTCATAGGCGTATGTTGCAATGGGAAAGATGCATGCTCTTAAAAATCTAATTTTTGTAGTTCTGTCTGTCCCATTCCATAATTTATTCAGTTGTTCTAGCCTTTGAAGAGCAATTGATAGTCGTCGTTTAATGTCTTTCATTGTGTCACCGTTGTTGGTAATCAATGACCCAAGATATTCAGAATTTTCCACTACCTCCAATTTTTCCCCATTAACATAAATTTCTTTCTCCATAGTGGTTTTATCTGTATGCATTATCTTTGTTTTTGCAATGTTGGGATACAAGTTGTGATTTTCACTATTCAATTGGGTTGAGGCTATTAGGTTTTCTATACCAGTCTGTGTTGTGGATAGCAATACTGTATCATTAGCATACCGAATCTCTGGTATGTCAAGACCACTGATATTTAGGGCATCATATATCTCTCTATTTATATCATCTCTTACATTTCTCATTATATTTTCGGCGTACAGGTTAAACAAATAGGGGGACAGCACACATCCTTGACGGACTCCTTGCTTGATGTCAAACCAATCTGATGTCTCCCCATCTACACCAAGCAGCTGGACTAAAATGTTGACCTGTCGTCCTTGACTTGGGGACGTTAATTACAAGTACCTCTGAAGTCGGAGTGGGTTCGCCTGATGGCGAGGGACACTGTTAATAAGTAAAGCTAAATACACATGCAAAATTCATTCTATCAATACTATAAATTGTGTGTATGGACTACGCTTGAGTTCAAAGCGAGCGAGTGCAAAAAAAAATAAATCCAGGAATGGCCCTGGGAAGTCAAGATCGCTGGCTTGTTACTGACTGCATGTCCCAATTGGTCAATACAAATATGCGGCCAGCATCATATCCCCAAATTGCTTCTAGGCGTGTGCCACAGAGCAGGTCAGCGTGTAGAATGGTGCGTTAGTTAGTTACACACAACAGCCTTCTGAGTTATAGCACAACACACTGGCTTTCATTATTATCTGCCTGGATGGCAGCATGGTAGAAAGGATAAGAGCGCTCGGTCTTAAACATCCGGTGTGCTGATGTTGAGGTAGCGGGCCCAATCCGTTCGCCGGCCAGCGGACTAAAATACTGACTTCTCGTCCATTACTTGGGGACGTAAATTACATGTACCTCAGAAGTCGGAGAGGGTTCGCCTGATGGTAAGGGGCACTGGTAATTTGGAAAGGCTAATCCGTACTTCCTCCGCGGCTAAGGGCTTGCGGACGAGATATGTGAGCCCGCTTACTTTCGTTCTAAACGCAGCTGCGACCGATTTGGCAGCAGACCGCGTCGCGCTGGGTCAGAACGTGTTGTTATGGGAGCCGGTCGTTCATAAAGCAATGGCAAACTACTGAACGTAAAACTTACCAAGACATCAACAACAGCAGTAAAATGCTGGTGTTGACAGCGATGATATGCAAAATAAGTTACGTTACTTACAACACGCTTCTGTATTGTAGCAGAACACAGTGGATTTCTTTATTGTCTGCCTAGAGGTCAGCATGGCTGGATAAAAGCGCTTGTTCTTAAACATCCGGTATGCTAATGACGTGGTAGTGGGTTAAACCCAGTCACCGGCCAGTTGGACTAAAATTTTGACTTTTCATCCTTGACTTGGGGACGTAAATTACAAGTACCGGTGTGCTGATGATGAGGTATCAGGTCGAACCCCTACACCTGTCAGTTGCACTAAAATATAGACCCGTCGTCCTTGACTCTTGGACGTCAAATACTCTGAAGTCGGAGTGGGTTCGCCTGATGGTAAGGGGCACTGGTAATATGGAAAGCTAATCCACAAGCAAAAATCAGTTCCGAGCACTAGGAAGTAGCACGCACATGGACTTCGCTTGAGGTCAAATCGAATGAAACAAGAATGATTATTTGCCACGTTAAGAATTTGCCGGTGCGTTAACGAAGCTGATAGTGAACTGCCCTGATAATCTCATGAGCAGTGTGGGACGCGGGTTTTTATGTCTGGTCTTGTCGCCTGCTAAATTGACTGAATGATCGGTCGCCTACTGCTCCGTGCATTCAGGCCAACACAATGTGATGGTCCAATCAAATCACAGACCCTAGCAGGAAACTGCTTTGAGGAAGAAAAAAGTGCGGGGGGCGGGTTAAAATCATAACTTTTGTGTAGCCCTGAAATCTGTCTTTATGTGTTAAACACTCTCAGCCCATCCAAGATCTTTTAGCTGATCTGTGGTGATAATTTCAGTAAGACTTATCATATTCTTTATAAACCAGTAAGTTTAGACAAAAGTATATGTACTTTCATTTCACTCAGAGTTAAATGTTGGAGGGAGAGAGATAGAGAGAGAGAGAGAGAGAGAGAGAGAGAGAGAGAGAGAGAGAGAGAGAGAGAAGAGAGAGAGAGAGAGAGAGGAGAGAAGAGAGAGAGAGAGAGAGAGAGAGAGAGAGAGAGAGAGAGAGAGAGAGAAGAAAAAGAGAGATGCTAATTAGTTGTGGTTCCAACTTTACGGCAACGGGTCGTCCTCATTATGCTCTATTCCTATGCCAGTGAATATCACAAAATGCTCCCCACTGCCTAGTGTGAAAAGAAGGAAAAGGCAGGGGTCTCGGCAAGCCAATAGCCCGCACGGGTACACTGAGAGAGCGAAGAGAGAGAGAGAGAGAGAGAGAGAGAGAGAGAGAGAGAGAGAGAGAGAGAGAGAGAGAGAGAGAGAGAGAGAGAGAGAGAGGAGAGCTGTTAGTAAATGTTCAATGTCTTGTTTTACATGCTGTTGTTGAAAGGCAACACTGAACAATAGGTACAATGTAAAAGCTAAAATACAGAGTATAAATGAACGATGGGAAATTTTAAGGGACTCCATTCATCAAACTAGAAAAGAAATATTACCGGAGAAAAGCCAAATAGCTAAGAAAAAATGGATGAATAAAGAAATCTTAATGTTGATGGACAAAAGAAAACAGAGTAAAATGACAAACAAGAATACGCTAAGATAAATAAAGAAATAAATGATAAATGTGTGAAGGCAAAAGGAAGATGGTTAAACGAACAGTGCAAAAAAATTAATCAAATTCCATTAAAGATACAACAGATTTGCACAGACAAATCAGTGAGCTCACGGGAAGAAAAATAAGAATAAATACAGTTTGAAATTAAAAACAGGAAAGATATTATTGGAGGAAGGTGCTATAATGAAGAGGTGGAATGAGTATATAAGAGAATTATATGATGGAGAAAGAGAAGAATTAACAGAAGAAAGTAACTTAGAAGGCCCACCTATTCTAAAAGAAGAAGTCGCTGACGCTATAAAACATATGAAGAAAGGAAAAACAGCTGGGCCAGATGAAATCACAATAGAAGAATTAGAAGTATTGGGAGAATTTGGAGTTGATATATTAACCAAAATGTTGAATGATATTTACAGCAGTGGATATTTACCGAGCGATATGCTGAAATTTGTATTTATAGCTATACCAAAAAGACCAGGAGCAATTGAATGTGAAGAGTTTCGTACAATTAAATCTCATAAACCATATCACTAAGCTTCTACTCAGAATCATAATGAGAAGAACCAGAAAGAAAATAAAAATGGAAATTAGTGAAGATCAGTATGGATTTGTGGAGGAAAAGGGCACAAATAATGCAATATATGCATTGCGGACAATAATAGAAAGGTCAATAGAGAAACAGAAAGACATATTTGTGCTTCATAGATATTACTAAGGCATTTGATAAAGTAAAACATGATGAACTGATTAAAATGTTAGAAGATATCAACATTGATGGGAAAGATTTAAGTATAATAAAGAATTTTTACTGGAACCACGTAGCAGCAATTAAAATGGGAAATAAAGAGGGTAGTTACGAACAGATAAAGCTAGGAGTACGACAGGGGTGTGTCTTGTCACCAGATCTCTTCTCCGTATATAGCAAAATAATAATGAGAGAGATCAAAGAGAAGCCAGGAATACTAGTTGGAGGTTATAATATAAATAATATACGCTATGCAGATGACACAGTATTGTTGGCGGATAATTCAACAGACCTACAACAATTGTTGGACATTGTAGTAACAGAGAGTGCAAGGAAAGGACTCGCCTTGAATATCAAGAAAACAGTAACAATGGTGATATCAAAGAAAATGGTGACACCAAAATGTGACATAGAAATAGAAGGGAAAATTCTTAACCAAGTGGATAATTTTAAATACCTAGGGGCATTTATAACATCAGATGGAAGATGTACAACAGAGATTAAGAGCAGAATAGGGCAAGCAAAAGCCGCATTTCAGAAAATGAAGAGTATCTTATGCAATAAGTCACTGTCACTGAATGTAAGAAAGAGAGTGCTGAAATGCTACGTAGAACCAGTTTTGCTGTATGGCAGTGAATCTTGGAATGTAAATGAACAAATTAGAAGCAACAGAGATGTGGTTCCTGAGACGAATGTTGAAAATTCCTTGGACTGCCAGAGTAACTTACAACGACTGCCTGACAGAGATTAATGAAACTAGAACATTATATACAACAATAAGGAAGAGACAAACATCTTTCTTGGGTCATATGATGAGAAGAGAGGCATGGGATAACATCATGACAACTGGGAAGATCGAGAGGAAGAGAGGCAGAGGCAGACCAAGGATATGATGCTGGATGGATTGAGACGGTGGCATGGAGAAATACCATCATCAGAGTTGATCCAGAACACCAAAGACCGAGATCTGTGGAGAGCCATGAACGCCTATGCCAGCTGGCAGGGCACTTGATGATGATGATAATGTTGAAAGGCGTTAATCCACGATAGAGATGCAGTGGTCCATGGATAGATATTCTCTTACTATTGATTTAATAGTGGGTTAATTTTCACACATTTCAATTTCAGTGGTTTGCTATGTAAAGATTTCCATTAATGTTTATCAAATAATACAGATTACTGAGAACAACTATAAGTTTCCGCAATTTCCCCAGCCAGGACAGACTAGAATCTATCAAAAGATACAGATACACCGAGGTCAAACTAGCATCTATAAAGATATACAGATACAATTAGGTCATACCAGCGCCAATAAAAAGATGCACGTAGGTCAGACTAGCATCTATTAAAAGATACATATAGTACAGACTATCACCTATCAAAAGATACAGATAGGACAGGCTAGTACATATTAAATGGTACAGTAGGACAGACTGATATCAATTAAAAGATACAGGTCGGACAGACTGGCATCTATTAAAAGATACAGATCGGACAGGCTAGCACCCATTAAAAGATACACATTAAACAGACTGGTATCTATTAAAAGATACAGATCGGACAGACTGGCATCTATTAAAAGATACAGATAGGAAGCTATAACCTATTACAAGATACACATAAGACAGACTGGCATCTTTTAAAAGATACAGATAGGACAGAACAGTATTAATAGACACAGCCAGGACATTTTGCACCTTTAAAAGATTATAGGACAGACTAGCATATATTAAAAGATACGTATAGGACAGGCTAGAGTTAAAAGATAGGGCAAACTAGAATAGTTTAAACGATGTTACATACCAGATGGAAGACTATACCATCTGCAAAGACACTGCCGGGAGCAGACTGCAGCACAGATTATGAACGACTTGTGGCAGGTTGCAAGATAAAACTGAAGAAAGTGATGAAAGGAGCCCTATCAATAAGGATCGATTTAAGCGATATAATCTCAATATAAGGAGCACGACCAATAAGGAACGATTTAAACGATATACCATCTCAATATAATATTTAAGTAAAAAACAAATTTGAGGTGTTAATGACAGTACATTATGACATGGCACCTCATAAGCTTGCCACGCAAGCGAAAAACATTATCATCTCAGCAGCACAAAACATTATTTCTAAGAAGAGATATCAATCAATCAATCATGTGCCATGCCGGAAAGCGTGGGCGGTCATGAATCGCCAATTCACTCGATTACCAGCGTCGTGGATCAGCTCAGTGTTTCTGTCTCGTCCATGCTATGTGGCCAAGCCATCCAGGTATTTTCCTCTCGGTCTTCCTCTTGGTCTGTTCCCATCGATATTGCCAGTTGTCACTAAGTTCTCCAATCCATTTCTTCTCATAGCATGTCCAAAAAGTTTTGACTGTCTATATAAATTGGCATGGGTTGTAGCAGCACTAGATTTAATTACAAAACAGCAACTTAAATTGTTCGGCCAAATAACTAGGTTACCAACTGACAGTATAACACAACAAGCAATGATGTCAGACCAAATGGAACCAGAAGAAGAGGCCAAACATGTAAACTATGGACAGAGGGAATAACATGGGAATCACGAAAAATGAAGCCCATAAGCGGACACTCTCCCGCTGTTTTTGCTTCACCTCGACACCGCAAGGTACACGAGGAATAAGATGAGATACATATGTAGGTAATGTGGTTGTTACAAGACCGGCCGACTTTACCTTGTTAATCGCCATGGATTGTAATAGGTATATGGTGCTAGCCAGTTATTGGTATAGACCAGAGGTTCCCAAACCACGGCCCGCGGGCCACTTGTGGCCCTCCAGCTGTCAGAAAGTGGCACGCGAGGCCTCGTTTCAGTTGAGATTTCAACAGTTCACAATAGTGGAGGATAAGATTGCCCTCTTCATAAATCCGTTCGTATTTCCTGATGCCAAGCTCTGTCAATTACAGCAAAACTTTCAGCACGAAGTAATTTATATGAAATGCAATTCTGCACTGAGATGTAAATTTCTGTATCTGCCTGCTTCACCTTCAGCCGATCATATGATTTCATTGTCGCAACTATTGCCTGTTGAACAATTTGAACACTTGAGTTCATTCGCCCAGAGATATTGTCGTTTTGGTTCGACTTACAGATGCGAGTAGTCATTTTCCGCAATGATCGTTATAAAAAAACAAGCAACGTTCCAGACTCACCGACAGTAACCTAGCTGCGCTTATGACTATGGGCACAACAAGCCCTCGGCTTGAAAAGCTTGGGAACTACTGATTGTCAAATAATACTGGAGAATTCAGATCCAGAATTGATGAAAGGCTTGAAACCGCCATCGCTAGGCGCCACAACTATTTGATGTGGAGAAATATGTTCCCAATTTCAGACACCACCGGGAATCCCTGAGAAGTCCCCGAATCAAAGACAATCGGCGGCATGTTGATTTGCCCGGCATCAAAAGAATTCTCGCATTCTGTTTACGCGATCGGAAGAGGGGAGTGCAGTTTTGACCTGAATTCTGGCCACGTGAATGACGTCACTCGAACAACATGTTTCTGCTGTTTGAAGTTAACGAAAACTTGCGTGCAGTCTGTGGATGAACTACAGATAACAGGAGTGTTTGGTTGTTCCTAGTTCTAATGGAGAAGAGGATTTACGGGGTCTCCTGTGTTTTGGAAATTGTGATGAATTGTGAATTCCGACTCCGAACAGGAACACTAGCATAAGGTAGTCTAGTATTAAATAGAGTTATTACTTGAATTTAGTGATAGTGTGTTGTGTGAACGTAGTTTAGGAGCGTCGGCCACAGCTGGCTGATGCATAGCTTAAAAGAGGTAGAGTGATATATCATTTCACTCGGCAGGGTAATACCAGTGTAATGGGATGATATTCGGTGAGATTTGGGATGGCTGGGGGGGGGGGGAATAAGGAAAATGTAAATGGTGGGATATTCCGGTAGGGAGGCCTACTGGGGCTCCTGTGGTTGTCCGTTTGGTCTTTCCTGTTCCTTACCACACAAATGTGAAGAACTATTCTGCCTTGATGTCAGAGTGTAGTTCTAGGTTAACCAGGATACATAGTCTGAGTGGCCTTTGGCCTACAATCACATACAGTGGATTCGAATAGGGTTTTTCTCTCACAGAATGTTTTATTTTTCACCAGGTTCAACTGTTTAACAGAAAGAAAGTATTACTACTAGGTGTGGACAATGCCAGTCACACTGAGTGATATTTTACTGTACCGGAGAAATTAAGGACAGCTGGGAGAGGAGGAAAATAGCAGTCACCCTGAGTGCAGTTATATTAAATGGCCTCGGAAATGGGACATCGTTTCAAAATGTATAAACTCATAGAAATCAGGAGTGTTATCCTGAAAGGGCCAGTGTAGCAGTGATTGAGTGCCCAAGGCAGTTGTTTTTATGAAACTATTAATACCTCCATAGACAATGACAATATTAGGTAGAGAGGTGGAATAACAGTGATTTTAAAGTAACGGTGACTATGTCTAGTGACCATCACTATAGGTTGTAGAGAGGTTGCAGAGTAAAGACACTCATTCAGTAACATTTTGCAACCGGACAGAAAGTTTTCTTTAAACTCGTGTGAGATATAGGGAGATCTTCGTCGGTATCAGGATTTTAAGGAACATAATAGGTACATAATGTGTTCCTGATTCATGGACATTAATAGGCCATATTCAGTAGTGGAGAACAGTCACCCAGACTATATATGATTAACTCCAAGAAGTCAACCATTGTCCGGAGAGATGCTTCATTCGGTGAGACCTGTTCCGAACTTACTGTGGTGTGATGTGGCATGGCCTAACATGATGAAGAACGATCCTGAGCTCACTAATCTATTCTCGCATACACCATAGAAAATACTACATATTTCCACACGCAAACAGTGCACACACACACACGTGACACTTTTCTGTATTAAATGTTTATTTTATCATTTGTTAAAATACAGTCTTGTGTGGGTATGTTCTGAAACAATATGAAGGGTATTGTTTAGTGGTAAGAAGAAGAAGAGGAAAGAGAGAGAGATAGTGTACCTAAGACTGACAGGGGGTTTGTAGACAAAGGTCCGGCAGAAGCCCACGATAAGGAAAAGGATTTTAAACAGTGTGCCTGTTGACTCCACTTCCCTTATAGGGACGACTGGCGACACTGATATAGACCAATCGCTATTCGATGGGAGAATGTAATTATTATCACGCTGACCATTTCCCGCTCTCATTTAAGGCTTGGTTGACCTGGAAGACCAGGTACATTTTAACAATCTGAACGGATGTGGATTCGAAGCCAAGACGACCAGGCCAGCATGTAGCCACTACACTGTCACGACTCCAGCTCCCAGTTTAAAATGGGTACTAGGAAATGTCATCCGAAGTAAAGTCGGCTAGCAAGATATATTGGCCACATCACCCATCGAATGCACATCGGTCTAAAAAAATGTAGGACTTTCACCATATACCGATAATACGACCCATGACGTTTAAAAGATGTCTTTTAATTTACCTAGAATCAATGACAGTTGCTTTTATTGTCAACACTTTAGCATATCAAACATAATCAACTGTCAGACCTTTTGCCAATAGTTTCTGGTAAGATGTCCTTCCATGCCACGATGTCAAGCTAACAACTTTTATTTATATCCTCCTCTGCCTCAAACTTTCATATTGCCATGGTATAGGAGTAGTTTAGTTTATCATAGTTTGTTTTAAATATTCATTATATAGTTCAGACACAAGTAACAAGTTTTCTTCAAGAGTTGGTGTCTTTCAAGACGTCGTCATTACTTATCTGTCTGAGATCAGCTCAGCAGTCTTGTGTACAACTACATCACTGCAATTTTTAAATAATTTCTAACTAATCAGTCCGTTCGTTCGTTTTACCTGTTTGGACCCGCGAAAGAACATTTGCAGGGTCAGAAGTGTGCAGGTGACAACAACGTAATGGAGCGGTGCAATGATGGTTTAAGCCATCAACAAGCTAGTGGACAGTTGAACCAAATATGATGCCAGGCAGGGGGACAATGTTGAGAGATAATCATACACAATTTCTGGTTCGCGTTATTATAAAATGAAAATTATTTATGCAATTCCTGTTGCTTAGAATTTTTTTCCATATAATAATAAATTAGCAGTTTTCTCTCTCAAAACAATCAACATCGATATACTTCGAAATCTGCTGAGAGACAGGGCACATTTAAATATGTTACGAGTGTAATGACGTAAATTATAAGTAATCAACCAATAAACGAAACAATAATACTGTATTTTATATACATATCTCACTGCAACAATAACAGAGAAAGAAGAAATTACATTCTCAATAAAACACAGACATTGGGGAAATGGAGACATGCCAATTAAAAACAAATTGATAAATAGAATAAAGAAATCATTGAACAACACAAAATAGTCTATCACCTTTATTTATTGTTCAAATGTAGTTTCCTTAATTGATCTCAATTATGGAAATTAGCATACAATATATCAAGTAAGCAAACACATCGCACACTTGAGCTCAGTCAATTCAATTCAGAATAGTAAGTGATGACTGTATAAAGGTGTTTTACACTTTACATTCACAAAACATGTAACAATGGTGAACAACTTGCAATTGCGTACACAAATCATAGGGTCAGAGGTAGTAACGACTGTAAAATTATTAGGTTAAACACACACTAACTGGTCACCTATAGTAACCAAATGGGTATTATAAATTCACACTAGAGGTTTCCTCAGCGAATGTTTTCCCTCATGGGATCATCTACAAGTCAAGTATCATTTCACTGATTATTTTAAATATATTACACTGCTTTACACACATTTTGGTGCCGTATATTTTACAGCTGTTCTTGTGTAATGTTGTGTTGCCGATTCCAAAAATATAATCATATTTTTTTTATCAGATCTAATTTTTGAGATAACTAAGAATGACCTTCTTAGTAGGGCAATTATTATGTACAAGCCTTGAGTTAGGTGCCATCAGTGGCATTATGACCGTAACCTGCATTCATATTATATGTAATTATTGTGCATTTATTACCTTCATATAAAACACCAAAAATGTATTAACACTTTATCACTAGCACTGTATTTATCTGCCGGTTCCCTGGCCGAGGAGTTAGCAGCTTTCTCCGTAATCCCGAATACTCTCGTGGTTGACGTGAGTGCACGAGAATTGGAAGCGGCTCGAGTCGCACCAGTGACTTATGAGAGTATAGAGCCGGTCGCTCAGAAAGTCGTGGTGTACTGATGAGCGTAGTCTGGCCTGGGAATCAATATACAGCTGAAAAATGCTGATGTTGACCGCAATATGATGAAACAGGATGGAAACGCGGAAAAAAAAACTGTATTTATCTGTAGTCAACACACAAAAAGCTTCTTTTCGATGACTTCCTGGAATGTGATATGCCCGGACAGTCACGCTTAAAGGTTCAACAGTAATCTGCTATCATTTGGGCATCCCAAAGTCACTAATATCTCTCTTCTATTGTTTTTATATCTTTGAGAAATCTTTCACCTTGCTCCTCACTAAAGTCGCCAAGTTTACGGGAAAAAAATGTAAATGGTTATGTAGATAGTGCAATTTTATGCTCATGTTGCATTCTAGAATTACAAAAACTTTACAGTATGTTTTCAACCAATTCAGAATAATTTTCTGCTTTAAGGTTACCCAGAACGTTTTGCACAACTAAAACAAACGAAGACCAGGCTGTGGACTCTGTATTGTTTATGGAATCAATAAAATGTGGATCATTTATTAACTTTCTAATCTGAGATCCATAAAAAATTCCAGCTTTAAGTGTTTCTATGCTGACCTCCAGCGATGTCTATGCTCAATTCTGGAAACTGTCCGCATCAGTATTTAATTCAGGTACCATCTTTGTCCAGTGCCTTAACAAATTGCTTCATCAAGCCAAGTACTATATTTAATGGTGGCAGTAAAACTCTTTTTCGATCACTGAGACGCTTGTTGGCAATATTTTTTCTCTACCTTTCAATTCATCCCTCAACGGCCACTGTTTCTTTGTCCAGTGCATATCCTTTGCTCTGCTATCCCACAAACACATAAATAATGGATATTTGGCGAACCCCCTTTGCTGGCCAGGCAAGAAGTTAATCATTTTAAGATCTACACAAACCATCCAGTTATGTTCTAAATATTTCAATTTTTCCAGAACTGTGCTTATTGTAGCTTACTCATTCTTCATTGTAGTAGAATGAGCAATTGGAATTGAGCCATAATTGTTACCATTGTGTAAGAGTACGCTTTTCAAACGTATTTTAGAGCTGTCAATAAAAAGTCGCCACTCATCTTAATTTCGTTTACAAGATCTCCGACATTAGTACAAAACACAAGGTTATATTTTCTTTACAAAAGAATGAAGAAAACCTTACTCTCTGCTGCGACAAAATGTAACCTTTGTGGTCTAGAGAGAATACAGCAGCATGGGGTGGTCAGAGGGTCTGGTCGATAGTCGTCATTCTGAGGTAAAGCATGATGGACATATCATCAGAGTACAACGGGCACCATTAATATTGGAACTCTTCCCCGGCTGTTGAAGATGAGAACTGAGCGCTTATGAGAATGCTGCGAGTACAGTGATATAGGTTCTTGACTCTTAAAAAAATCGCTTAAAAGTCGACAGGCTCGACTTCATTACACCGGGTTGTTATCGCATATGGCTCAGTCTCTTTCTGCAGCGCTGAAAGCGTCGCACAAAGCACGAACCCCGTAGCTCCAGCGACGACCCACAGGAGTCTCCGAAATAAATGCACTCTTGAACCGAAGGACACGGCCCGGATTCGAACCCACAACCTTCGGAGCCCGAGGCAAACGGCTTGACCACTTCGCCACAGAGACTCCCAGGTTCTTGACTCAACTCAACTCACTTCAGCAGATAGTAATTTGTTTTTCTTTCAGTCTTGAAGCCAACAATTATGAAGGGACTACATAGCAATAGTGTTATGTCCAGTGCCTTATTCACAGAAAATACTTTAATAATATTAATTAAATACACGAATGCCTTATCTCACAAGCTAGAGCTGCTACAAACAAATAAATGTGATATTTGGATTTAGCAGACCTCATTTATGCATCATCAGGTGTAAAATGTTTGGCAACAAAAAATGGTGTGTGTGTGTGTGTTGGGCTGTGTTATTTATCAAGTTCATTTCCTTATATTAGACACTTATATGTATTACATTACAATAAAAGCAAAAATAATGACAACCATTAAACGAAATACTACTACTGGCACCTTGCCTTCTTTACAGACGATAGCTTGTTACATTAAGCTTCAAAGAAATAAAAGGCATAACAACCTTTCCTGAGCACAACGTCTGGGATAAATTCGGCGTTAACTGAAAGCAGGTGCTAAAGTACTACCGTCTACTGCCATACGGTAGCTCAGTCCTGTCTGACCGAGACCTGCTGTGTTCACAACGAAAAAAATAAATAAATAAATAAATTCCTGTGAATATCAAAGCAATAAAAACAATAAACAAAATACACGTATATATTAATGAATGGAAAGAAATTACCGGGCATAATGTCTACGTTCACTGATATTTTTATTTCGCTCGCGTTTGAACTCAAGCGTAGTCCATAGACATGCTACTACTTCTAGTGGTCTAGACTGATGTTTGCATGTGGGCCAGCTTACCATATTACCAGTGTCTATTGCCATCAGGTGAACCCACTCCGACGTCTGAAGTACTTGTAATATACATCCCCAAGTCAAAGACGAGAAGTCAATATTTTACTCCAACTGGCCGGTGAAGGGGTTGAACCCGTTACTTCAGCATCAGCATATCGAATGTTTATGAACAAGCGCTCTTATCCATTTGGCCATGCTGAGCTCCAGCGATGTAAATGAAATGGGATGACAGAAACTAAAAGAAGAACAAACATTGCTCTGCAAAAACTAAACAGATTAAAATCGTTATGGTTAAGAACAGAAAGAAGAACAGTCTGAGCACTAAGAGTAAGTATACTTTCTGTGGCAATATGTTGGCGGGAAACTGGAGCATTTACCAACAAAAACTCAACATTGAAGTAGACCAGTTATGAAGACAAATTGAAACTGACGAAATAACTGAATATTGTAGGCATTTAAACAGAAATGAACGCATGGAAAAGATAACTTTCTAGGAAGGCGTACCGGGAAAGCGGAGAAAGGAAGATCAAAAAGTAGATGCATTCGGGACGTGATAGATACTCTACACATGACAGCAACAAAGGCAGGACAACTGGCTTATGACAAAGACCTTATGGGAACGAAGTTCTACAATGGACACACGACTAGATGATGGTGAAATGTTACATAAGCAGTTATTTATAGAAATCAGTCGTCTCACTACTGTTTCATTCATATACTGTTTTGCAAGGTGAATTTATGTTTAGTTCAGTGATTATTATACTTGAAAAATATGTCTTAATTGAGCTAACTATAGTTACTTTAGATGTGGTATGCTGATGACACAGTGTTGATAGCTGAAAACACTAAAGATCTACAACATATTTTTGATTATATAGTATTTGAGAGTGCAATTAAATCAAGAAAATAGAAGTAATGATTATTCCAAAGAAAACGATAACACCAAAATGTGGTATAACAAATTAAGGGAGAATACTTAACCAGAATGATACATTTAAATACTGAGCGGTAATTATAACATCAAATGGAAGATGCATGACAGAGATTAAGATCAAAATAGGTCATGCAAAACTGCACTTCAGAAGAAAGGTATCTTATGCAATATGTCACTATCACTATCATTGAATATCAGAAAGAGTGTACTGGATTGTTATACAAGTATAGAGCCTCTGTTTTTCCGTATGGCAGTGAATCATGGTACGTTAATGAACAGATTAAGAAGAGCTTGGAGGCAACCAAACTGAGACGAAATGTTGCGAATACCTTGGACTGCCAGCGTAGCTAACAACGATGTCTGGAAGAAGCTAATGCAAGTAGAAAAGTATATACAACTTTAAGACAGAGAGGGTTCTTTGGTCTCATGAGATGAGAGGCATTGGGGAACATCGTGACGACTGGAAAGATCAGTGGGACAAGAAGCAGACCAAAAGAAGTCATGCTGGATAGACTGAGACGGTTGGATTGGAGGAATACCATTAGTAGAGTTGATCCAGAATACCAAAGGCCCTGATTTGTGAGGAGACACGATTACCTGCAACAGTTGACAGGGCACATGGTGACAATGATGACTTACTTTTGGATACATAGGTCATGATACAAGTATTACTCACATTGGGACTAAAATGGATGATAGAACTAATTTAACTCACATTATATTGAACATTTAAAGCAGACATCATATGCCATGTTACCTCATTTATACTTACAGTTACTTATTGCGGCAGAGCACACTAAGTTAGCTGCATGCATTTTACAGGACATCGCAATCAAACACATCATTTTTTATTTGGCTGTTTGTGATTTTTAAAGCAATTTTACGATCAGTAGTTTGCTATTGCTTCCTGTACAACAGACGCTCGTACCATTATTGAAAATCAACACATAGCGATCACATTATGATGATATATGAAAGGCAAAGGGAAACAACAACAATAATTTCCCAAGATAAGTTCATGGGCGGTCACATAGCTGGATTTATAGTGGAGTGACATGCCCATAAAACTTCATGTAAGTCTATGGGTTGAACAACGTCGAATGAAATGATTATTTATATTATTAACAAAGCAAGTCAGTAATTGTAAAGAATCAATGACGTATAAACACATTAAATAATCTTTATGTTTGTGGTACATGCCATTGAAAGGAGAAGTTAATGTCCTCAATACATAAATGTTATAATAAATGCGGGCAGTTATAATTATGCTATACACGTAAATAAGTTATATATTTAGTTAAGTCAACCAAGATTATAAAAACAAGGCAATAGTCGTTTATGAGTTTTCAATAATATTCACATGTGAAAAATACGAATTGAAGTAAACATTAGTGAAATCAAAATCAGTCATAATATTTAATATTGTATACTCAATGAAATGTAAATACTAACTAGTAATTTGAAATTATTTTTATGAACTATGTTGGCAAGAATGCAATTACAAATGATGAACTATAGTTACATTCTTCAAAGTTACAAAAGAAAACATTAATAAGAATTCTGGTTACAAGCAGGAATAATAATGATTGTACTTCAAGAGTCTTTCCTATGACAAAGTTTCAGGCACTAGGCAAAAAATCCAGTGAAAGGCAACTTGTGATGACGATCCAAGATTCTGTTTTTAATTCTGCTGTATTCTGAAGGAGAACTCTCTAGTGTAAAGAAACCAAGATTGTCCAGAAGTTCATATACACCGGCCGGAGCTGCCACCTGGTGAACAAATACAACAATTGTGAACATTACAATTATAAACTAACAAGTGAGCCAAGACAGTGGTTAGGGTTCAATCCACGGCAGTGGTAGGGTTAAATTCTTTAACAATCAGTACAGCTCTGGGATCGACCAGGCATTAGAAAAATGGGTACCATACCATTTTTAGAATGATATGGGCAGGAAACACGATGTTAGTTGGTGTGTTGGTGTAATAGTTAGGAGGTTACGCTGACGGCACAAGCGCGGTGGAAGAGGGTTCTATGCATGCACTCATCGTTCGCCACGGGATAGAAAGGCTGACCACCTATTCCTCTATGACAGTGGTTCTCAACCGGTGGGGAATTCCCCCCCAGGGGGAATTTCAGGGTTTCCAGGGGGGGGGGGGGAATGAAGACCATTTCAAGATCGTGTTAATACAAGAACCGATTACTTGACATAGTTTTTCCCTTCATACTTTACAGTTATGTATGTCTCGTCCTTCTAAAATTCATTTTATAAAGTAAGTAGACCCACAAATCATGTTTTATGTGAATGTCTAGACTTGTTTTAGTATATGCTATTACATTTGCCTTCCACTTTTACGTATACTGTGTAGGGGTGAGGGGATATTTTAGATAGGAAATATGAAAGGGGGGGGGGATGACGTTCTGAAAATACGGTGAAGGGGGGAACGGGCCAAATTTTTGATAGGAAGGGGGGGGGAATGGCGTTCTGAAAATATGGTGAAGGGGGGAATGGGCCAAAAAAGGTTGAGAACCACTGCTCTATGCATTGGGGCTTGCAAAATGTGCTGGTCCTGACACTTCTAACCCATATCATTTTCCTGCTTTGGAACTTGTTTATATTATTTTATTTAAAGCCGACATGGAAAGGAACGGACAACACTATCCCATGCGCCATGGCCTAGAATATGTGAAGGGGTAATACTTCACACCACAAGAGCAGTATCCAGCATGGGACTACCTTTGTATACAAAGAAACTACTGTTGCAGCATTTGTATCTTTGTTTGTGTTGTCACGCAGGTTTTAGAAGGGCGGTAGTTAGAGGGTGCTTGTTCTTGAGAAGACGCCATCTAATGTACTGGTTTCTATGTTGATTGGATTGTCCTCCAAAGGGAGGACCTTCAACCTGCTGAAGGATATCTCCGTGACAAAGTGGTCAAGCTGTTTGCCTCGAGCTCCGAAGGTCGTGGGTTCGATTCCGGGCTACGTTCTTCGGTTCACGAGTGCATTTTTGTCGGAAAGTTCTGGGGGTGGTCACTGGAGCCACGGAGTTCGTGCTTTATGGACGATTTCTGCAGGCCACCCTGCGGAAAGAGACAGAGCCAATGGGAAGGGGGAAAAAAACTCGGTGAAATGAAGTCGGTCATCTCGACTTTTAAGACTTTTCTGTGTGGGTTGTCCTACGTTAAACATTATGAGTCTATTATTCACATTGGGAGCCGAGATAAAGTAATGGCTAGACGCTGGCCGGGCGACTCCGTCGTCAAGGGTTCGATCCGCATCGGGGAGAATGAATATATGTAAAACTGACACGGGCTCCCAGATTTACCCAGCCTAAAACAAGTACCAAGAAATGTCTTGGGTGGTAAAGGAGGCGGGCATGATACTGATCACGTGCCCCATCGAGTGCCCATTGGTCTATACAAATGTGGATCTAACGCCGTTTGTCCAGTCCGGTTTATGGCGTGGAAAAGAGTCCATTACTTACTTTTTCAAATTATTTCTTGGTCTAAGACAATGAAATACTTAATGATAAATGTGGTTATAACTGGAATATTAGAAAATTAACTTAAACAAACATAAATACAAAAGCGTATTTACAGTTCATTCTATTAGCCAGTTTAGAATTTTGCTTTCATAACAGTCTTTCGTAATTGCTCTCTCTCTCTCGCAAGCCATATCCTGACTCTGTTGCTTTCATGGTGCAAATTTTCTATTACATCTTGAACTCATCTGCTTTGTGGTCTATCTCTTATCTGCCATCTCAGTACATCACCATCCATAATTATCTTTTGTAGACTTTCTTGTCGTTTCACAATAGTTATTTCCGTCTCTTTTGTGTTAACAAACTATTTCATGACATATGAGAAGTTCTTGGGCTTTTACGGCTCAGGCCGGATGGAGAACTGTGAAGGAAGATTCTGGTGCTTTTACTTTGACCACAAGTAGCCTGACTATGGAAGTCATGGCAGTAAGTAAAGCAATAACATGGCTCGAGACACAGACATTCACTAGGGCATGTGTCTTTAGTGACTTAATGAGCATGCTCAAGCAGATAGAGATGGGATGGATCCGAAGAGAGTGGTTGCTGTCTCTGGAGCGGACTCGGCAGCCAAATATTAGTTTCATGTTCGTGCCAGGGCATGCGGGTGTACGAGGAAATGAGCAGACTGAGAAGCTTGCAGGTAAGGCTACTGTGGAAGGCGGACGAGCTATGGACCAAGCTGACATTCTGAATACTTTACGAGAAATAACACAAGCCAAACAAGAACACTACGTAGGAAGCCAAAGAAGAAACCAACACAGAACTGGTGTCGTCAGTCGCTACACGCTGCGAGATGTACTGAGGAGGGGGATCCGAGCACTTATGGAGAGAATGGTTCGATGTGCAATGAGGATGATCTGTCGACTAACTGACTGACTGACTGACTGACTGTCTGTCTGACTGACTAACTGACTGACTGACTGACTGACTGACTGACTGACCGACTGACTGACTGACTGACTGACTGACTGTCTGACTGACTGACTGACTGACTGACTGACTGACTGACTGACTGACTGACTGACCGACTGACTGACGAACTAACTAACTAACTGGTGTTCTTCTTGTCTAAATCTACTTGTTCGCCTCCCATCCATAAAATGTTAATACTTTCTACATGCATATTCAAATACAAATAAGATGTCTTCAGCTGAATTCTTAAATATCCAGCTGAAAATATCTGGCTAAGTCATTAGCCACATCATGAACATTTGGAAGTGGCCACCACACATACTGGCCTCCAAATCATTACAAGTTAAGTCTTCACAGCCATACCACAGCAGCTAATGGAGCAATAACTGTATTAACTGTAACAAAGTACACAGTGTATAATGACAGGCGCGGAATTGAAAGTATATTAACCAGTTTCCTCCAATCTGCCATGATAAATCATCGTTGTCTAGTCAGAATGTGGCGGCACGGAGTGACCTAGGAATCTGGTCGACTTTCAGTATTCCGAGTAAAGGCTAGGCGGACACATACGCTGGCTGCAGTTGGTACCATTAATATTAAGACTCTTCGCTGGCGGTTGAAGATGAGGACAGAACACTTATGGGAATATCTCCAGTGATGTGATGTCGGTTCTGGACTCACCACAACTCAACTAAATACAGCTCCAGTTTGGACAGACAAGACAAGACAAACACAACATACATTATAAAACACATCTATATATGAATAATATAACAACACAGTTCAGTGTATTTGGTGCTATAATTGTGGGGAATTGAAACAGAAGCAGTACCTCTGTCATCCATTTGGAAAAAGAGCGCTGAAATTGTCCGTTTTTCTCCAAATGTAAATACGCATTGTACAAGATGAGGTAGAGGTATCGCTCTAGGAAATCATAACTGAGCCTGTGCAATGATTGTTGGTCCTCTCCTGTTCTTGATTTGCTCTGAAGAAGAATGGAATCATTATAATTTCATGATTTCCAGAAGAAAAATGAGGTGATTATGAACATAAACAAACATATATTTAATTTATGCTAGGAAATAAATCGTGCAATCTATTGTTTGTATCTTCGTTATTCAAATTCACTACGGGAAAACATTGTTGTTAAATATATTAACTTGTTAATCCTGTGTAGTCACGTTACCGCATTATTTTCATAAACCCGTGCAACATCAATAAAGAACACAAATACTGCAAACATATCACATATTTTTTCTCCAGGTTATGCACATTTGTGGAGCAATGAACAGGCGGTTAGACTGGCTGCGGCTGCGCCTTCTGCGCGGAGTGCTACTTTACGATAAAGTCGATGTGGGGAAGGCTAGCTGGGACCAGATTTACAGTGCACATGAGCAGAAACACTGTCCATATTTTGAGCGATTGGCTCAAACGGAGTGATTAGAGGATCGGGACGACATGCAAAGCGTAGAGGAAACGTCAGGCGTACTTTTAATCAAACCGCTACTGAACTATTTACATATGAAATATTGAGTCGCTCTTTGAGAAGAGGCGGTGAGCATTATATGAATGTGCTGAATGCAGTGATATCGATTCTGTAACTAAGTATTAACTAAGTATCTACGCAGGGCATGCCATGAGTGGTAAATGTAAAAAAAAAAAATGAAACCCGTGACAATTCTAATACATTCATAATTGGTGGAAATTTCAGAATACAGATATGCAGACAAGGTCCTAATCACAGACATTGCCGAAGATGCAGAACAGTTAATCTTGTTTGTCAAAAGACACAGTAACAATTCCATACTGTTGTCAACATAAAAAAAAAAAATAATGTGCACAGACAAAACTACATGAAAATTACAAAGATGAAGAAATTGAAAATGTCATAAGCACTAAATACCACTGTTCTATAATTAACAATGTTGAATTAAAAAAAAAAAGAATCAAAGGGTGACAGACCATAGCAACGCTAAGATAAAACAGCATTAAGAACTTATGGCACAACACAAGCAAGCAAATACAAGTACACATTTTGTGAACATGCATCTTTCCTACGGCAGCACGCGGTTGTGGATCATGGAACATTTCACAATCACCACAGAAGAAAATCACAGTTTTACTATACGTTTTGAAGTTTGTTAATTATATTTTTTCAAATTTGTTAATTATGTTCTTCTTTAATTCTACTACTTTATTCTGTGACAGATCTCTAAGGCACTCCGACTTATTTTTAAAACATAAAAAGAGATTAAAAAAATGGTTAAAAACTGGCTGTCTGTAACTAGCAAAATTGACTTTTCTGCCTGCAACCATGACTTGTATCATATATGTAACTGACAAAACTGACTCTCGGTTTGCAAAAAATGGTAATGTAATGTAACCGACTCAAGTGACTTTCCTTTTTGCCACCAAGGATTGTATTATGAAACTGACAGTACTGATTTTCTGCTTGTAACCAAGGCTTGTATCGTGTAACTGACTGAACAGACGTTATGTTTACAACCAAGTCTTGTATCATGTAACTGACTGAACAGACGTTATGTTTACAACCAAGGCTTGTTTGTAACTGACTGAACAGACGTTATGTTTACAACCAAGGCTTGTTTGTAACTGACTGAACAAACGTTATGTTTACAACCAAGTCTTGTTTGTAACTGACTGAATAGACGTTATGTTTACAACCAAGTCTTGTTTGTAACTGACTGAACAGACGTTATGTTTACAACCAAGTCTTGTATAGTGTAACTGACTGAACAGACGTTATGTTTACAACCAAGGCTTGTATCGTGTAACTGACTGAACAGACGTTATGTTTACAACCAAGGCTTGTTTGTAACTGACTGAACAGACGTTATGTTTACAACCAAGTCTTCTATAGTGTAACTGACTGAACAGACGTTATGTTTACAACCAAGTCATGTATCGTGTAACTGACTGAACAGATGTTATGTTTATAACCAAGGGTGTATTGTGTAACTGACTGAACAGATGTTATGTTTATAACCAAGTCATGTATCGTGTAACTGACTGAACAGACGTTATGTTTACAACCAAGTCATGTATCGTGTAACTGACTGAACAGATGTTATGTTTATAACCAAGGCGTGTATTGTGTAACTGACTGAACAGATGTTATGTTTATAACCAAGGCGTGTATTGTGTAACTGACTGAACAGACGTTATGTTTACAACCAAGTCATGTATCGTGTAACTGACTGAACAGACGTTATGTTTATAACCAAGGCGTGTATTGTGTAACTGACTGAACAGATGTTATGTTTATAACCAAGGCGTGTATTGTGTAACTGACTGAACAGATGTTATGTTTATAACCAAGGCATGTATTGTGTAACTGACTGAACAGATGTTATGTTTATAACCAAGGCGTGTATTGTGTAACTGACTGAACAGATGTTATGTTTATAACCAAGGCATGTATTGTGTAACTGACTGAACAGATGTTATGTTTATAACCAAGGCGTGTATTGTGTAACTGACTGAACAGATGTTATGTTTATAACCAAGGCGTGTATTGTGTAACTGACTGAACAGATGTTATGTTTATAACCAAGTCATGTATCGTGTAACTGACTGAACAGACATTATGTTTATAACCAAGGCGTGTATTGTGTAACTGACTGAACAGATGTTATGTTTATAACCAAGTCTTGTATAGTGTAACTGACTGAACAGACGTTATGTTTATAACCAAGGCGTGTATTGTGTAACTGACTGAACAGATGTTATGTTTATAACCAAGTCATGTATAGTGTAACTGACTGAACAGATGTTATGTTTATAACCAAGGCGTGTATTGTGTAACTGACTGAACAGATGTTATGTTTATAACCAAGTCATGTATCGTGTAACTGACTGAACAGATGTTATGTTTATAACCAAGGCGTGTATTGTGTAACTGACTGAACAGACGTTATGTTTATAACCAAGGCGTGTATTGTGTAACTGACTGAACAGATGTTATGTTTATAACCAAGTCTTGTATAGTGTAACTGACTGAGCAGACGCTATGCTTGCAACCATGGCATGCATCATGTAATTGACAATATTACCTTTATGCCTGCAGTTAAGGCTTATATCATGAAATTGAGGAAACTGGCAAAACCAAAACATTTCTGAGTAAGTAAGAAGAGCATAATGTGTCTCAATCGGTAATTATACACTCTATTCATCCCGCCTTCCATCTCACAATGCAGCATAGGCTCTCAACCCCTCCCCCCCCCCCCCACACACACACACAAGCCCTGTGCAGACTTATTAATGAGGGGTTGGATTTTGCAGCTTAAGTTATCTACGGGGGAGGGGGGAGAGGCAGCCAATCTCACGCTAACCCTCCTTAGTCGTCCCTTACGACACGCATGTTAGGCTACAGTGTTAGTATTCTTATTTATAGGCCCTGTGGCATTGTCCATTAGCAAGTCTGCACTATGACAGATTGTACTGTGATTTTAAAATAAGTCGGTTAGTAACAATTTGTAAAACGTAATAAGAGATTACGTAGCATAGACGTACCTTGTTGAATGTCACAAAAATAACCTCACGAAGGTGAAAGTGCATGGGTGACATGGTTTCAAAAAGGCGGTCTAAAACAAGATCCACTTCTCGTTTAACCTGGTGACCTTCTGGTAACATCCACACTAATTTTTCCACAACCTGCACATAGGAATAAGTGACAGTTTTACTCTATTAATAATAGATAATTATTATCTGAATAACAGATAAATACTTAATTGTATACTCATTTAATTTCTTCCTGTTTTGGCTAATTTTCTTGATGACTCTTTTATTAATGTTGTGTAGAAAGTATTTTGCTGAACGTCGCTCTCATGACAAACCCTGGAACGTGTCTCGATCCTTCGCCAGTTCCCATGCCTTACGCATATTCATGCCCATGGTGTCTTTATGTTCTGAGTCCACCTTCACGTTGGTGGATCCAGTCCACCTTCACGTTGGTGGATCCAGTCCACTATCATGTTGGTGTGGATCCAGTCCACTGACATAAACGAACGAACTTTATTTTCAAAGTGTCACAAATAAGATACACAAGCCCGTCTTACATTCGGCCCTAAATACAGGACCTAGTAATTTGTTAGTAATTTTGAAGTTTGGTAGTAATTTGTTACTAATTTTGTAATGAAAGGTGGAATGAGTATATAAGAGAATTATATGATGGAGAAAGGGAAGAATTAACAGAAGAAAGTAACTTAGAAGGTCCACCTATTCTAAAAGAAGAAGAAGTTGACGCTGCCAAACATATGAAGAAAGGAAAAACAGCTGGGCCAGATGGAATCACAACAGAAGAATTAGAAGTAATGGGAGAATTTGGAGTAGATATATTAACCAAAATGTTGAATGATATTTACAGCAGTGGATATTTACCGAGCGATATGCTGAAATATGTATTTATAGCTATACCAAAAAGACCAGGAGTAATTGAATGTGAAGATTTTCGTACAATTAACCTCATAAACCATATCACAAAGCTTCTACTCAGAATTATAATGAGAAAAACCAGAAAGAAAATAAAAATGGAAATGGGTGAATAACAGTAAGGATGTGTGGAAAGAAAGGGTACAAACAATGCAGTATATACATTACGGACACTAATAGAATGGTCAAATAGAGACACAGAAAAACATATATTTGAGCTTCATAAATTATACTAAGGCATTTGATGAAGTAAAACATGATGCACTGATTAAAATGTTGGAAGATATCAACATTGATGGGAAAGATTTTAGAATAGTAAAGAATATTTACTGAGATCAAGTAACAGTAATTAAAATGGGAAAGAAAGAGGGAAGTTACGAACAGATAAAGCTAGGAGTACGACAGGGGTTTGTCTTGTCACCGGATCTCTTCTCCCGATATAGAGAAGTAATTATGAGAGAGAACAAAGAGACGCCAGGAATAATAATCGGAGTTTATAATATAAATAATATACGCTATGCAGATGATACAGTATTGGTGGCGGATAATTCAACAGACCTACAACAATTGTTGGACATTGTAGTGACAGAGAGTGCAAAGAACGGGCTCGCCTTGAATATAATGAAAACAGTAACAATGGTGATATCAAAGAAAATGATGACACCAAAATGTGACATAGAAACAGAAGGGAACATTCTTAACCAAGTGGATAATTTTAAATACATAGGGGCATTTATAACATCAGATGGAAGATGTACAACAATGAGGGGTATCTTGCGCAATAAGTCACTATCACTGAATGTAAGAAAGAGGGTGCCGAAATGCTATATAGAACCTGTTTTGCTGTATGGCAGTGAATCTTGGAATGTAAATGAACAAATTAAGCGAATTCCTTGGACTTCCAGAGTAACTAACAACGACAGCCTGAAATAAGCTAATGAAACTAGAACATTATATACAACAATAAGAAAGAGACAAACATCTTTCTTCGGTAATGTGATGAGAAGAGAGGCACTGGAGAACATCGTGACAACTGGAAAGATCGAGGGGAAGAGAGCTAGAGGCAGACCAGGAGAAATGATGCAGGATGAATTGAGACGGTGGCATGGAGGAATATCATCAGCAGTGTTGATCCAGAATACCAAAGGCCGAAATATGTGGAGAGCCATGAACGCCTACACCAGCCGGCCGGGCACTTGATGATGATGATGACGAGTAATTTGCTCATCATCGTCATCATGTGCCATGCCAGCTGACGTAGGAGTTCATGTCTCTACACATATATCGGTCTATGGTGTTCTGGATCAACTCTGCTGCTGATATACCACCGTCTCAAACCACCCAGCATCATTTCTCTTCGTCGGCCTCTTCCTCTCTTCCACTCGATCTTTCCAGTCGTCACGATGTTCTTCAATGGCCGTCTTCTCATCACATGACCAAAGAAAGCTGTTTGTCTCGTTCCTATTTTTGTATATAATATTCTAGTTTTATTAGCCTCTTTCAAGCCATCGTTGTTAGTTACTCTTGGCAGTCCAAGGAATTCGCAACACTGGTCTTAGTAACCACATCTCTGTTACTTCCAAGTTCTTCGTAATTTGTTCAGTTACATTCCAAGATTCACTGCCATACAGCAAATCAGGTTCTCTATAGCACTTCAGCATTCTCTTTCTTACATTCAATGATAGTAATTTATTGCCTAAGATACTTTTCATTTTCTGAAATGCAGACTGTGTTTGCCCTATTCTCTGTTATGCATCTTTCATCTGATGTTATAAATGCCCCTAGATATTTAAAAGTATCCACTTGGTTAACACGTTTCCCTTGTATTTCCACTTCACAATTTGGTCTAACCTAATTTCCTTGATATCACAATTGTTACTGTTTTCTCGATAGTAAAGGAAAGTATGCAACAGGATAACCATGAGTAATATTTATACATGTTTAAGCAGAAGATATAAACACTAGATTGCAGTATGCGATGTCTGGTAAAGATGATCACACACGGTTCGTTGCTGGGTTCAGAAAGTGTTTAAAGAATAGGCAACAATTTATCATTAATGCAAAGCACACACAGCTGACGCGGCCGCGCTAGCGAAGTTGACAGTGAACTGCAGTGGTAATGTCATGAGCACTGTAGGACACGAGTTCGACTCCTGGGCTGGTCGCTTGTCAAAGTGAGGAAAAGATTGACCACATATTCCTTCTTGTCCTCGGCCGACAAAATGTGATGGCGCTATCACATGACAGAACAATAACAGGATAGTGCGTCGGGACAACATTATTTTAATTTAAAACACAGCGTGTGGTAAAACATGTCTTTCATATCTTCACAAGCAACTTCCTGGTCTGGGTATCATAGCCCTCTCTCATATTTCTGAGGTTATCAATATTGAACCACTGAGGTAAGTTATGATTTGTTTTTATATTCTGATTGCTTATATTTAGTTCACATGATTCCATAATATTACGGTTTAATGTAGCGACTGAAGTGTTTGAGTGGCGTTGTTTTTTTCTTGTTGTTTTATACTGATGAGGGCTTGTCCCCGTAATGTTCTCTGGTTTTTATAATTGTATTTTGGAAAGCGGTCATATGCTTTGATTTCACGATGTTTATTTCATAGATTTACCTCAGTTCAGTGCATTTCACCAGTTGTATACAACAACCTTTAGTGACAATAACAGTAGTATCAAGTTAGATATTACAATAAGAATGCTGCAGACAAAACAAATAAATGTAGTTCATGTTGATAAAATAAAAATATAAAAAAATAAATAAATAAATGCACTTCACATTGATATAATAATAATAATAATAATAATAATAATAATAATAATAATAATAATAATAATAATAATAATAATAAATAAATAAATAAATAAATAAATAAATAAATAAAGTTCACATTAAATTTATTAAAATAAAAGGAACAAACCAGAAACTCTCCTTTGGTGTATCCAGCGTTAGGGCAGCTAACTCTCTCTTGTTCGTCTGGATTAGCACCATAAGGAAAACCCTGTTGAATTGGACACATATTACGATTGAATGTGAGCTTCAGTAGAATATGTTTACAATGTACATTAACAAATACCTCACGAAAGCTCTGAACTGAGATGGGCAAATTATGTGAATAATATATATTTAATCGACCGTTCTATATTATTGGTGATGTGTCTTCTAGCATCCCTGTCCTTGAGTAAGTGGGAGAAAGCGATCATCCTAAGTGAAAGTGGAAAGTATCTTGTAAAGCGGCAACACACTCCCAGGTTGTTTAGTCGACGGTATTACTTCACAGGATGCCCCAGGTTCAGCCTCAGCCTCCAATGCTCATCATGTTTACTTTGTGTCTATCAATGTCACATTGCTTCTAGTTTTGATATTATGGAAGTTACGAGAAATACTTTTAATGCTTTAATAAATCCAGTACAAACTTTAAGCTAACATCTTGATGTGTATATCTCACACCTAACTTCAAGCTAACATCATGATGTGTACATCTTATACATAATTTCAAGCTAAGATCATGATGTGTATATCTTATACCTAACTTCAAGCTAATATCATGATGTCCACATCTTCTACCTAACTTCAAGCTAAGATCACGATGTGTATATCTTATACCTAACTTAAAGCTAATAGCATGATGTGCGTATCTCATACCTAACTTAAAACTAACATTGTGATTTGTATATCTTATTCCTAACTTCAGGCTAACATCATGATGTGCATATCTCATGTTGTTTGTCCGTCAAGATTGATGATGACCAATTACTTCATCCAGTGGGGTTGAACGTATGGAACCACCGTGAGTTCTAAGATGGCTGGTAAGGCCTATTTTGGCTCTAAATATTCTTTGACAATGTAGGCAAAGAATGCTTGACGTTCCAAGAGGAGGATCTCTTTCAGTGGTTTTTTTGTCCAGCATTTTTTTAAACATCTGTTGCAGTTCTGTTGGCTTCACAAGTGACTACACCCTTGCGTAATGATGTACGCCACGAATTTCGGTCTTTGGCAGCAGTCTCACAAGTATCGTGATGAGTTAAAAAACTTTTAGTGAGATCTTCAGCATATCTCATACCTAACTTCAAGCTAACATCGTGATGTGTATATCTCACACCTAACTTCCAGCTAACATGATGATGTACACATCTCCTACCTAATTTCAAGCTAACATCATGATATGTATATCTCATACATAACTTCAAGCTAGCATCATGATGTGCGCATCTAATAACTGTCATTTACATATGTCATAACAGATTTAGCACGTACACGAAGTTTGTAAGATATGTTTGTGCAAAATTTATTATTTTATTTCTGAAACGACTTTAAGATGATAAGTCAGGTTTTCCCCCAAGAAAACAAGTGCCAATCGAGTTCCGTTAGCATCTAATTTGAAAAGCAGAAGTTTAATTGCGGATGCCCCAATCAAGTGACTCTTGATGATGAAAAAAAAAGTGCACACAAACCGTACAAGAGCAATGAATTTTGCTGAAATCATTTCTTGAATGTAAAGGAAATGCTGACGCTGCATACAAGTTAAAAGTGTTAAAAGTGCCAAATGGTGTATGGACTTTACTGACTGGTATCATCATCCATCGTCCATCGTCCATCGTCCATCGTCATCGTCATCGTCATCGTCATCGTCATCGTCATCGTCATCATGACCATCACTATCATCACCATCATCATCACTACCACCACTACTATCACCACCACCAGCACCACCACCAGCACCACCACCAGCACCACCACCAGCACCACCACCATCACAATAACCACCATCACCATAACCACCATCACCACCACCAGCACCAATACCATCACCATAACCACCATCACCACCACAAGCACCACCACCATCACCATAACCACCATCACCACCACCAGCACCACCACCACTACTATCACCACCACCAGCACCACCACCATCACCATAACCACCATCACCACCACCACCAGCACCACCACCACTACTATCACCACCACCAGCACCACCACCAGCACCATCACCACCACTATCACCAGCACCACCACCACCACCATCATCACCATCACCACAACCACCATCACCACCACATCCATCACCACCACCATCATCATTAACACCATCATCATCATCATCATCACCAACACCACCACCACTCCCACCATCATTACCATCGCCATCATCACCATCATCATCACAATCATCATCACCATAATCATCACCACCCCCACTCACCCTCATCCTAATCCCCATCCCTATCTCCATCATCACCTCCATCCCCATCACCACTCCATCCCCACTCCCCACCCCATTCCCCATAAACCCCTCCCCATCCCCACTATTATCATACGCGCTATAAGCTTTGCTCTTCTTTTGAAAGAGTTTTAATAGTATTGCACACAGGTTTAAATCTCTGGGGATTCTCAGCTGTCGAATCGTCTATGTCAGTGGTTCTCAACCAGGGGGAATTTCCCCCCTCCCACAAGGGGGGGGGGGAGGGATTTTAGGGTTTCCCGAAGGGGGGGGGGATTAAGACCACAGATTGGCAACCTCAAACTGGCTTTAGGCACAATATCATGGTTTTCTATTGAGCGTTTTGTTTGATGAAGAACAATTTTCTGGCATTCTGGTGTCGTGAATTAAAAGACAATTATTTGACGTTTCAACTGTTTGTTTATTGTAATACGATTAATTTACTGTGTTAATAAACTATTGTGAATATAAAAAATGCACCTTTTGAGGCTGACAACTTTGGAAAGGAAGGGATTCTTCTTCTTTCGTTCGCTGGAAAGGGGAGAATGACGTAATGCCATATGGTGAAAGGGTGCATTGGCCAAAAAAAAAAAGGTTGAGAAAAATTGGTCTACGTCTTAATTGAGTCCAAGCCGTATGGCGTTGGTGATCATGTCTGTTCACAGCCTTCTGTCTCGCATACTGTCAAGCATTTCTGATACTTATGTTCATGCATGCCATGCTATCAAAGCATCCTGCATTTACTTGTTTTAGCTTTCCATGCCTCTCGTCTAAGCTCTGGGATAAATACCAATCAAAGATCCTATTTAAAACAATTTAAAGATTTAAAATCGGTGTTTAATACTTCTTTAATGGTGTTTGTAAAGTCTCACTACACTTTGTATGTAGAAGAAATTTGAAAAAAAAATAACAATCTTTCTTTCGTTGATAACCGAATTCTGATTGGAGTGCAAAGAATTACTCCAGCAGACGACATCCATTCGATGGATATTGCTTCACTATAAACTGTAGAGCACATTAAATGATGGCATCATGTATTACATTTTTCAAATTTGTTCTACATACAAAGTGTAGTGAGACTTTCCAAACACCCGGTATCAACTGTTTGTGTGTACGCTCTTTATATTAATGAGTTAATTTATTTCACAAGCATTATGAACCTCGATTACTTTTTGAAGGAGTAATTGTAGCTTTATTTCACCCGAACACATGATCCACATAGACGCATATACATACTGTCATGTGATAGAACAGCAGACCAGCCACCGCCATGGTTAAAGTTGTGCGTGACTTGCCAGTTCGGCAGTGGAAAACAAACGCATGCGAGCTGTCTGTCCAAGATCCCGGCTCCTTCATGAAGTCCAGAATAAGGTTTTGAATAGCATCAAACTCCTGGGGATAACATCATTGTAGTTAAACTCTGTAATTCTGGCAATATTAAACTAATTCTAAAAACAGCCCAGTGTCTTGTCCAGCGGGTTACGATCAACTCCAGGCTGATCTTCTAGATCATTTTGTGTTTAGTAATTGGCCATTGCTTTTTGAACAAGAAGTTAGCGTTGAAGTCCAACTGAGCGGCAGTTATGTTTATGCAGATCTGTCATCTGTCTATCTGTCTGCTCGCCTATATGTATGTCTGTCTATTCGCCTGTCTGCCCGTTTGCCTGACAGATGATTTTTTAAATGACACTCTTCCATCTCTATCTGTATCTTATTGACTGTCTCTCCCCCCCCCCTCCCCCGCCCGCTCGCTTTGAGCTCACACTTAGTCTATACATGTGTATTACTACTCCTAGTGCACTGGACTAATTTTTGCGTATGAATTACTTTCACTATTACCAGTGTCAATCGCCTTCAGGCGAACCCACTCAGACTTCTGAGGTACTTGTAATTTACGTCCCCAGGTCAAGGACGAGAAGTCAACATTTTAGTCTAACTGAACGGTGTAAGGGTTGAATCCGCTATCTCGGCATCAGCCCACCGGAAGTTTAAGAGCTAGCGCTCTTATCCATTCGGTCATGCTGACCCCTTCTTTCTGTCTGTCAATGTCTACTTTCGGATTGAAGCAATTTAACAACAGAAAATGTGAAGAAAAATAAAACGACGTGTATCAATATGACATTATGTAGCAAGTTCTCTGCAGAACTTCGCACTCATGACGGTCCGCCTTAAAGTTTCTTGATGATAATGCCAAATCTCCAGTTTCATGTACTCTCATGCCCAAGAAGTCTGCAATGCCACGTGTTCATGTTCGTGAGCTAGAAGACGGGAAACACACCACGATGTGGCCCATGTAGCTCTGGGGGCCCAGTGTCCACAGGGAATCAGTGGGGTCCTCTAGGGATACTGTTAATGAAAGTACCACAGAGTCGAGTGTTTACTTACCCTGACATCTTAAAACATTTGCTAACGGCATAGTCTACAACTATATGGATGTGGAAATCAAGGGGAAACTACCACATTATGCAGCATTAGGAACTCAATATGGCAGTCTAAAAGGAATAACTATAATATATTTCATGAAGCTCAATTCTAAGACACACATCGCACACCCACCTGTTCGTGAAGACCATGGTCATACTGTAACGGAAGTCTTGTGTAATGCATATCTAAAGTTGAAAGTCGCTGTTGATCGTAGAGTTCTTCAGGCGTGAACACACTGACCAGTTCTTTGTCAACTGGAGGATCTGTTATTTCATTGTAGACCTGCACAATTGTTCGACATTTGACACGATCACACGATTATTTACAAGACTAAAATAATACGCCTAGTTTTACATTTATCTTGGACTTAAATTAGACAGTTATTTATCTAGTTACAGCCGATTCCTATGACAAAATAACTACCTAAAATATTCAAAGCCATAATGTATGATAATAAACTATAAGCACTTATTTGGAAAAAAATTAATAAATATAATGCTAATGATTAAGCAAACAGTCTAAGATATCCATATTAAAGGATCAGATGTACTGCTATTATTACACCAAAAAACAAATGCACTGTTTGTCCAATATTCCCTTTCTCTTGCCATGATAACCGTGTTATATTTCGTGTCGTTCTGTTGATGCTGTCATCCAATTTAAACCGCTGTCTTCCTTTTGATTGTTTAACCCCCCCCCCCCTCCTTTCCTCCTCGCTGTTGTATATTTCCCTCCACTATGGTCTTACCACCGTCTCCGTGGCGAAGAGGCTACGGACGCGATTCGTAATCCCGTACACCCGGGTCTGAAACACAGTGGTACTGTTGTTTTTTTTTCGATAAAGGTATTGGTGCTGGTCGTTCAGAAAGCAATAGCAAACTACTGAACGTAAAACTTGCCCAGGAATCACGAATAGCAAAAATGCTGGGGTTGACTGCTACGCCCTGTGAAGGACATGCAACTATTTTTTTTTTTAAATGGTCTTAGGCAGATTCTTTGGCGTCTTATATCCACACTGTTTCGTATACGCTGAGCGCATTTTTAAAGACGTTTTCGTTTGATTATCCCAAGGATAAAAATCTCACAATGTTGAGTGCGGGGGGGGGGGGGGGGGGGGGGGGGGGAAACAGAAATTTAAAGAAAACCCACTTAATGTTGTATCAATTATATTAGAGTTAATAGTCAGTCTTAAAAGTAGTAATTGAATGTATGCAGGATCTAGAATACTGTATGCATGACAATTATCGACACTGAATGCAACAATAGTAAAGCCAAAGAGATGTGGTCTTTCAAAGCAAATGGAGAATCCTACGAACGGTCAAGAGTACTTGGTAATGACAAGGGAGGGAAGCGAGTTATTTCTCAAATTATCGGGCTAGGGACTCAACTTTATGCTGGTAGACCGGGGGAGTCCAGGCTAGTTTGAGAAACGTCTCCGCCCATTCTGTATAATCCGGTTCTGTAGCGAAGGTGTTACGCACGCAATTCATAATCCCGCATTCCGCGTTCGAAACACAGCTGCTGGAGATGTGGAAGCAGAGTGCCTTGCGTTGGTTTCCACACAATGGTATGAGTGCCGGCCGTTCAGAAAGCAATGGACAACTAGTTAACGTAAACTTGTCTAGAAATCACAAACAGACAAACAATGCTGAGTTTAGCTACAGCAACTGCGGCCTAGCCATTCCCATGATTCAATATACATGTTTAAAATAGGTCACGGTCACCAGAAGATAGCAGTCAACATTCTCTGAGCACTTCACGAGAAAACAGAAACGGGAACATACAGGGTGGGGCAAAATGATCTGACACATTTGTAACTTTAATAAAACTAAATTAGAATAAATGAACAAAAAAGTATTTTTATTTATCAAATGTACACATGATGCCATTTTGTTTTATGTTGTTTGAATAATGATTTGTGTGGGGAAATTCAACAACAGGTTCCCCATACTGCTATTGTGATTTTCAGTGATGAGGTCCATTTTCATTTGTGTGGAAGCGTGAATAAGCAAAATTTCCGCTATTGGTCCCAAAACAATCCTCATGAGTTACACGAACGCCCCTTGCACAGTCCTCATGTAACTGTATGGTGTGCGATAGCAGAATTTGGCATTTTGGGTCCGTACTTTTTTGAAGAAGACAATGTTACAGTGACCGTTAACTCTGAACGATATTGCGTGTTGCTGGACACTTTTCTGCGACCCAAATTGGATGAACTTGACGTCAGAAATAATGTTTGGTTCCAACAAGATGGCGCAACAGCCCACACGTCTAGACGTTCAATGGAAATTTTGAGGGAGATGTTCCCCGGTCATTTAATTTCATTCCGAGGTGACCTCGGTTGGCCTGCCCGATCACCTGACTTGAACCCGTTTGATTTTTTCTCTCTGGGGATACCTAAAATCAAAGGTATACGATCTATTGAACAATTGAAAGATGCAATTCATCAAGAAATTGAGTCTATTCCACATGAAATGATCCGCCGAGTTATGGACAACTTTCGCGAACGTCTTCAACAGTGTGTGGACAATAACGGCGAACATTTGACTGATGTAATTTTTAAAAGAAAATGAAATAAAATGACATCATATGTACATTTATGAAATAAAAATACTGTTTTTCATTATTCAAACAACATTAAACAAAATGGCATCATGTGTACATTTGATAAATAAAAATACGTTTTTGTTCATTTATTCTAAATTAGTTTGATTTAAGTTACAAATGTGTCAGATCATTTTGCCCACTCTATATTGTCAGGGAGATTAACAACTGGTGAGATTAACGGGATAAAAGACAAATGTCATCAGCGAGAAAAATGCTGGACAGTCTTACTTAATGGTACTGCAACATATCAACTAGGGAATGATAAATAGTACTACAGAATGACAGTCTGAAGTAAATGTGTAGGCACATGATGATGTTGAAGAAAATGTCCGTTTATTGTCGATACCTTCCATACTTTCCTAGATCTGATTTCCTTCTTGAATTTCTGCTCCATTTCCTAGAAATAATGAAGATGTGTCATTTATAAATGTACAGGCACTCATATTTCAATTTCTCTGAGCAACATGCAATGAAATATAATTAATATTCACAAGTTTCTCTCTAAGGATATCATCACTATCATAATCATTATCGTCATCATAATCATAATCATCATCGTCATCATAATCATCATCGTCATCATAATCATCATCGTCATCATCATCATCATCATCATCATCATCATCATCATCATCATCATCATCATCATCATCATCATCATCATCATCATCATCATCATCATCAATCATCATCATCATCATCATCATCATCATCATCGTCATCATCATCATCAATCATCACCAATCATCATCATCATCATCATCATCATCATCATCATCATCATCATCAATCATCATCATCATTATCATCATCATCACCATCATCATCATCATCATCATCATCACCATCATCATCATCGTCATCATCATCGTCATCATCATCGTCATCATCATCATTATCATCATCGTCGTCTCATCAGTACTTTGCCATTATAGCAAACTGCCCTAATTTCCCCGTAACATAAGCAAGATATCCTACCTCTTTGGCTGTCATGTATCACTTATGTATCACTACTTTAATCCATCTACATTGTGGTCTTCCTCTTCCTCGCTTCGCCTGTACACTTTTCCCCACAGTTATCATTTTTCTCCCCAGAAATTCATGACTATTTACATGCCTAAAACATTTCATTTTCCATAATTGTATCTGTCTTAGCAATAAATCTTCTGCAATACTGAATTCTCATAGGATAGATTGATGCGTTTGCAGTTGTCATCTAACTAAACATTTGCATAAATAAATTCGAATTTGAAAGCGTTAATTTTTAACTGTATAATTGCAAAAGTATTGCAAACATGATTATAAACATGTATAGCCCATCAAATAACGTCACACATTTTCCGATACATGTGAGTCGATTTATTACTAAGCCAGAAATAATAAGTAAAAGTCTGCTTGCTTAAATTATGTAAAACTGATAAATGAAATATTTAAAAAAGAAAAAAAATTTTCATATCCTTTACAAGACCTTGTAGTCTACACCAGCATTTTACTGCCATTGTTGATGTTTTGGCAAGGTTTTACGTTCAGTAGTTTGCCATTGCTTTCCGAACGACCGGCTCCCATACCAACACGTTAAAACCAGCGCGACACGATCTACTGCCAAATCGGTCGCCGCTGTATTTCGACCGCTGGTAAGCAGCATTTCGAATCGCTTCCGCAACGCCATCGCCATGGAGTGATGATATAATATTGCAATCAAATTGGATATAGCTGATGAAGGCAATTTAAGAGTAGATTATGATGATGATGTCCCGGTGTGAAGTGATATCTGACATTAAATTACAGTTATGAGGTGAAGTGTGAAGTAATGGTATCTTAAATATATTAAGTTACAGCACTATGGGCCTGGAAGCTGCGGCATTGCAGTGGCTGGACGCTCGCCTGTCGGCTCGGTGCTCACGAGTTCAATCCACATAGGGGTTGATGCGCATTTATAACATTAACCTGGGCTCCCGTAACGACCCACCCTACAATGGGTTCCAGGAAATATCTTAGGAAGTAAAGGCGGCTGGCGAGACACTGAGCAATCACCCACCCACCCATGTCGATTGGTCTAGAAAATATGGGCTCAGCACCATATTTCCAGTGCGACGTAAGACCTGTAACAGGGCCCTTTAGTTCAGATTTCCCACGTTCTTCTCTTTAGATACATTATTGGTGCTCAGTTTAAGTTGATCCCATGGCTGTTTGTAAGTAAGTAAGTCAGTCAGTCAGTCAGTCAGTCAGTCAGTCAGTCAGTCAGTCAGTAAGTGAGTGAGTGAGTAAGTGAGTGGGTGAGTAAGTGAGTGATTGACTAAGTAAGTAAGTAAGTAAGTAAGTGAGTGAGTGAGTGAGTGAGTGCGTGAGTTAGTGAGTGAGTGGGTAAGCGAGCATGCGAGCATGCGAGCAAGCAAGTATGTAAGTAAGTAAGTAAGTAAGTAAGTGAGTGAGTGAGTGAGTAAGTAATGAACTCATTATACACGCCCTGATGTGTATTGGGCGTGTGCTGCCAGCTGCATATTTGTATAGACCAATGGGCTCTCGAGGTGTGATGTGGTCAACACCAGGCAGCTGCATTTACCCCCCCCCCCCCCAAGACATGTGCAGGTAACAGTTATAGACAGGTTCGACTTGGGAGCTGACAGGTCTGTTTTAAAATGCCAAGGGTTTGAAATCAGCCGCAATGATTTGGAAACAGACCGCCTTGTGTTGATTTTGATATGTGCCGGTCGTTCAGAATGCAATAACAGACCAGGGAACGTAAAAATTGTCTAGAGTGGCGAAGTGGTTAGTTCTTCTCGCGCTCTGGAGGTCTTGGGTTTGTTCCTCGGATTGCATCGTTCAGACTAAGAGAGCAGTTTTGTCAAGAAACTTCTGGAAGTCATCGCTGAAGTTACGGAGTTCGTGCTTTGTGCGATGCTCTCAGCTATCGGCTGGCCATTCCGGGGTGCGAGACCGAGCCATACTGGGTTAAACCCAAATCAATGAAGCCAACCCTCTCGACTTGAGACTTTTAGACTTTAGAGACTTTCACAAAACAAACACCATTTACCTCCATGTCTTTTCCTGAAGAGGCCTGAGAATAAATTGGTTCTGCAAGAAATGAAGCATCCCTAACGGAGTATGTGATGTCATCACACTCCAGAACATAGTCTGATCTTAGGTTGACTACAACAACATTGGTGTAGCCCTGTTTGTGTTGTAGCAGTTGATTTACAACCTTAGATAATCCCTGAAACACAAAGAGCATTCCATTTCCTTTCTTGTTCATTACGATGACAACAACACGTTTCTACTTTTACTTCTGTGTACAGTCTCCAAGAAGTCAAACAAGTCAGAAGGAACTTCAGGAAATGATAGTTACAGTGGTTGCAGAGAGTGAAAAAAAAACAGGCCTTAGCTTGAATAATAGGAAGACAAAAGTCATGGTGATATCAAAAGAAACAGATTGTGCCTAAATGTGCAATTAAAGTAAATAACGTTATTTTAGGGCAGGTGCAGCTGTTCTGATATCTAGGAACATGGATACCATCAGATGGAAGATGCGCCACAGAGATGAACAGAACAGGACAAGCAAAAACTGCATTCTATCAAATGAAGTACATTTTATGCAATAAGTTCTTGTTACTGAAAGTTAGAAACAGATTTCTTGCATGTTACATTGAAGCAATTTTAATATGTGGCTGCGAATCTTGGACAATTATTAAAGTTCTTCTTCTTCAGCATTCCGAGCCATTGAGGTTCTTTGCTGCAGATACAAGCCGCCTCCATTAGTCTTCTCTTGCCAGTCGTTGATTACAAGGACAATTATTAAACAGGTGAAAAAAAATCAACCTTAGAAGCCTTGGAGATGTGGTTTTATAGAAGAATGCTGAAAATTAATTGGACAGCCAAAATGGGCAATCTGGACATTGTAAGGGAAGCTAAGTCGCAAAGACAACTTATCACAACATCAGAAAGAGGCAGTTATCGTTTTTTGGCCACATTATGAGAAGACAAACAACAGGAACATAATGTGAATACCGTAAAGGTTTGTGGAAAGAGAAATAGAGGAAGACAGATTGAAAAATGTTTTGACAGCCTTGTGTCATGGCACGGAAGGGAGTCGACACACACATTGATCCATACTATCAAAGATCGCAATTTGCGGAGAATAATCGCCCACTCAAGCCGGAAAGGCAATTCATGATCAGAGAGAGGATGTGGACAGTATAAGAGAGTTTATGAAGTCAGTATCAGAGAGATGATGAAATCAGTGTCAGAGAGACGATGCAGTCAGTATCAGAGAGATGATGAAGTCAATATCAGAGAGAGGAGGTGGACAGTATAAGAGAGTTTATGAAGTCAGTATCAGAGAGATGATGGAGTCAGTATCAGAGAGATGATGAAGCCAGTATCAGAGAGATGATGAAGCCAGTATCAGAGAGATGATGAAGCCAGTATCTGAGAGATGATGAAGCCAGTATCTGAGAGATGATAAAGCCAGTATCAGAGATATGAAGAAGTCAGTATCTGAGAGATGATGAAGTCAGTATCAGAGAGATGATAAAGTCAGTATCAGAGAGATAATGAAGTCAGTATCAGAGAAATGATCAAGTCAGTATCAGAGAGACGATGAAGTCCGTGTCAGAGATATGGTGAAGTCAGTATCAGAGAGACGATGAAGTCAGTATCAGAGAGATTACGTGGTCAATATCAGAGAGATGATAAAATCAGTATCAGAGAGATGACGCGGTCAATATCAGAGAGATGATGAAGTCAGTATCAGAGAGATGATGAAGTCAGTATCAGAGAGATGATGAAGTCAGTATCAGAGAGATGATGAAGTCAGTATCTGAGAGATGATGACGTCAGTATCAGAGAGATGATGAAGTCAGTATCTGAGAGATGATGAAGTCAGTATCAGAGAGATGATGAAGCCAGTATCAGAGAGATGATGAAGTCAGTATCTGAGAGATAATGAAGTCAGTATCAGAGAAATGATGAAGTCAGTATCAGAGAGACGATGAAGTCAGTGTCAGAGATATGGTGAAGTCAGTATCAGAGAGACGATGAAGTCAGTATCAGAGAGATTACGTGGTCAATATCAGAGAGATGATAAAATCAGTATCAGAGAGATGACGCGGTCAATATCAGAGAGATGATGAAGTCAGTATCAGAGAGATGATGAAGTCAGTATCAGAGAGATGATGAAGTCAGTATCAGAGAGATGATGAAGTCAGTATCTGAGAGATGATGACGTCAGTATCAGAGAGATGATGAAGTCAGTATCTGAGAGATGATGAAGTCAGTATCAGAGAGATGATGAAGCCAGTATCAGAGAGATGATGAAGTCAGTATCTGAGAGATGATGAAGTCAGTATCAGAGAGATGATGAAGTCAGTATCAGAGAGATGATGAAGTCAGTATCAGAGAGATGATGAAGCCAGTATAAGAGAGACGATGAAGCCAGTATCAGAGAGATGATGGAGTCAGTATCTGAGAGATGATGGAGTCAGTATCAGAGAGATGATGAAGTCAGTATAAGAGAGATGATGAAGTCAATATCAGAGAGATGATGCAGTCAGTATCAGAGAGATGATGAAGTCAGTATCAGAGAGATAATGAAGCCAGTATCAGAGAGATGATGGAGTCAGTATCAGAGAGATGATGAAGCCAGTAAAAGAGAGATGATAGATGATGAAGTCAGTATCTGAGAGATGATGGAGTCAGTATCAGAGAGATGATGAAGTCAGTATCAGAGAGATGATGAAGCCAGTATCAGAGAGATGATGGAGTCAGTATCAGAGAGATGATGGAGTCAGTATCAGAGAGATTATGATGTCAGTATCAGAGAGATGATGGAGTCAGTATCAGAGAGAAGATGAAGTCAGTATCTGAGAGATGATGAAGTCAGTATTAGAGAGATGACGTGGTCAGTATCAGAGAGATGACGTGGTCAGTATAAGAGAGATTACGCGTTCAGTATCAGAGAGAGGATATGGTCAGTATCAGAGAGATGATGAAGTCAGTATCAGAGAGATGCTGGAGTCAGTATCTGAGAGATGATGAAGTCAGTATCTGAGAGATGATGAAGTCAGTATCAGAGAGATGGCGTGGTCAGTATCAGAGAGAGGATATGGTCAGTATCAGAGAGATGACGTGGTCAGTATCAGAGAGATTACGTGTTCAGTATCAGAGAGAGGATATGGTCAGTATCTGAGAGATGATGAAGTCAGTATCAGAGAGAGGATATGGTCAGTATCAGAGAGATTACGTGTTCAGTATCAGAGAGATGATGAAGTCAGTATCAGAGAGATGATGAAGTCAGTATCTGAGAGATGATGAAGTCAGTATCAGAGAGATGATGAAGTCAGTATCTGAGAGATGATGAAGTCAGTATCAGAGAGATGATGAAGCCAGTATCAGAGAGATGATGAAGTCAGTATCTGAGAGATGAAGTCAGTATCAGAGAGATGATGAAGTCAGTATCTGAGAGATGATGGAGTCAGTATCAGAGAGATGATGAAGTCAGTATCTGAGAGATGATGGAGTCAGTATCAGAGAGATGATGGAGTCAGTATCAGAGAGATGATGAAGCCAGTATCAGAGAGATGATGGAGTTAGTATCAGAGAGATGATGAAGTCAGTATCAGAGAGATGATGAAGTCAGTATCAGAGAAATGATGAAGCCAGTATCAGAGAGATGATGAAGCCAGTATCAGAGAGATGATGGAGTCAGTATCTGAGAGATGATGGAGTCAGTATCAGAGAGATGATGAAGTCAGTATAAGAGAGATGATGAAGTCAATATCAGAGAGATGCAGTCAGTATCAGAGAGATGATGAAGTCAGTATCAGAGAGATGATGAAGCCAGTATCAGAGAGATGATGGAGTCAGTATCAGAGAGAATATGAAGTCAGTATCAGAGAGATGATGGAGTCAGTATCTGAGAGATGATGAAGTCAGTATATGAGAGATGATGGAGTCAGTATCAGAGAGATGATGGAGTCAGTATCAGAGAGATGATGAAGTCAGTATCTGAGAGATGATGAAGTCAGTATTAGAGAGATGACGTGGTCAGTATCAGAGAGATGACGTGGTCAGTATAAGAGAGATTACGTGTTCAGTATCAGAGAGAGGATATGGTCAGTATCAGAGAGATGATGAAGTCAGTATCTGAGAGATGATGAAGTCAGTATCAGAGAGATGACGTGGTCAGTATCAGAGAGATTACGTGTTCAGTATCAGAGAGAGGATATGGTCAGTATCAGAGAGATGACGTGGTCAGTATCAGAGAGATTACGTGTTCAGTATCAGAGAGAGGATATGGTCAGTATCTGAGAGATGATGAAGTCAGTATCAGAGAGAGGATATGGTCAGTATCAGAGAGATTACGTGTTCAGTTTCAGAGAGAGGATATGGTCAGTATCTGAGAGATGATGAAGTCAGTATCAGAGAGAGGATATGGTCAGTATCAGAGAGATGACGTGGTCAGTATCAGAGAGATTACGTGTTCAGTATCAGAGAGAGGATATGGTCAGTGTCAGAGAGATGACGTGGTCAGTATAAGAGAGATTACGTGTTAAGTATCAGAGAGATGATGAAGTCAGTATCAGAGAGATGATGAAGTCAGTATCAGAGAGATGATGAAGTCAGTATCAGAGAGATGATGAAGTCAGTATCTGAGAGATGATGAAGTCAGTATCTGAGAGATGATGAAGTCAGTATCTGAGAGATGATGAAGTCAGTATCAGAGAGATGATGAAGTCAGTATCAGAGAGATGATGAAGTCAGTATCTGAGAGATGATGACGTCAGTATCAGAGAGATGATGAAGTCAGTATCTGAGAGATGATGAAGTCAGTATCAGAGAGATGATGAAGCCAGTATCAGAGAGATGATGAAGTCAGTATCTGAGAGATGATAAAGTCAGTATCAGAGAGATGATGGAGTCAGTATCAGAGAGATGATGAAGTCAGTATCAGTGAGATGATGAAGTCAGTATCAGAGAGATGATGAAGCCAGTATAAGAGAGATGATGAAGCCAGTATCTGAGAGATGATGGAGTCAGTATCAGAGAGATGATGAAGTCAGTATCAGAGAGATGATGAAGCCAGTATCAGAGAGATGATGGAGTCAGTATCAGAGAGATGGTAAAGCCAGTATCAGAGAGATGATGGAGTCAGTATCAGAGAGATTATGATGTCAGTATCAGAGAGATGATGGAGCCAGTATCAGAGAGAAGATGAAGTCAGTATCTGAGAGATGATGAAGTCAGTATTAGAGAGACGACGTGGTCAGTATCAGAGAGATAACGTGGTCAGTATAAGAGAGATTACGCGTTCAGTATCAGAGAGAGGATATGGTCAGTATCAGAGAGATGATGAAGTCAGTATCAGAGAGATGCTGGAGTCAGTATCTGAGAGATGATGAAGTCAGTATCTGAGAGATGATGAAGTCAGTATCAGAGAGATGACGTGGTCAGTATCAGAGAGATTACGTGTTCAGTATCAGAGAGAGGATATGGTCAGTATCAGAGAGATGACGTGGTCAGTATCAGAGAGATTACGTGTTCAGTATCTGAGAGATGATGAAGTCAGTATCAGAGAGAGGATATGGTCAGTATCAGAGAGATTACGTGTTCAGTATCAGAGAGATGATGAAGACAGTATCAGAGAGATGATGAAGTCAGTATCTGAGAGATGATGAAGTCAGTATCAGAGAGATGATGAAGTCAGTATCTGAGAGATGATGAAGTCAGTATCAGAGAGATGATGAAGCCAGTATCAGAGAGATGATGAAGTCAGTATCTGAGAGATGAAGTCAGTATCAGAGAGATGATGAAGTCAGTATCTGAGAGATGATGGAGTCAGTATCAGAGAGATGATGAAGTCAGTATCTGAGAGATGATGGAGTCAGTATCAGAGAGATGATGGAGTCAGTATCAGAGAGATGATGAAGCCAGTATCAGAGAGATGATGGAGTTAGTATCAGAGAGATGATGAAGTCAGAATCAGAGAGATGATGAAGTCAGTATCAGAGAAATGATGAAGCCAGTATCAGAGAGATGATGAAGCCAGTATCAGAGAGATGATGGAGTCAGTATCTGAGAGATGATGGAGTCAGTATCAGAGAGATGATGAAGTCAGTATAAGAGAGATGATGAAGTCAATATCAGAGAGATGCAGTCAGTATCAGAGAGATGATGAAGTCAGTATCAGAGAGATGATGAAGCCAGTATCAGAGAGATGATGGAGTCAGTATCAGAGAGATGATGAAGCCAGTACCAGAGAGATGATGGAGTCAGTATCAGAGAGATTATGAAGTCAGTATCAGAGAGATGATGGAGTCAGTATCTGAGAGATGATGAAGTCAGTATATGAGAGACGATGGAGTCAGTATCAGAGAGATGAAGTCAGTATCAGTGAGATGATGAAGCCAGTATCAGAGAGATGATGGAGTCAGTATCAGATTGATGATAAAGCCAGTATCAGAGAGATGATGGAGTCAGTATCAGAGAGATTATGAAGTCAGTATCAGAGAGATGATGGAGTCAGTATCAGAGAGATGATGAAGTCAGTATCTGAGAGATGATGAAGTCAGTATTAGAGAGATGACGTGGTCAGTATCAGAGAGATGACGTGGTCAGTATAAGAGAGATTACGTGTTCAGTATCAGAGACAGGATATGGTCAGTATCAGAGAGATGATGAAGTCAGTATCTGAGAGATGATGAAGTCAGTATCAGAGAGATGACGTGGTCAGTATCAGAGAGAATACGTGTTCAGTATCAGAGAGAGGATATGGTCAGTATCAGAGAGATGACGTGGTCAGTATACGAGAGATTACGTGTTCAGTATCAGAGAGAGGATATGGTCAGTATCTGAGAGATGATGAAGTCAGTATCAGAGAGAGGATATGGTCAGTATCAGAGAGATTACGTGTTCAGTATCAGAGAGAGGATATGGTCAGTGTCTGAGAGATGATGAAGTCAGTATCAGAGAGAGGATATGGTCAGTATCAGAGAGATGACGTGGTCAGTATCAGAGAGATTACGTGTTCAGTATCAGAGAGAGGATATGGTCAGTGTCAGAGAGATGACGTGGTCAGTATAAGAGAGATTACGTGTTAAGTATCAGAGAGATGATGAAGTCAGTATCAGAGAGATGATGAAGTCAGTATCAGAGAGATGATGAAGTCAGTATCAGAGAGATGATGAAGTAAGTATCTGAGAGATGATGAAGTCAGTATCTGAGAGATGATGAAGTCAGTATCTGAGAGATGATGAAGTCAGTATCAGAGAGATGATGAAGCCAGTATCAGAGAGATGATGAAGTCAGTATCTGAGAGATGATGAAGTCAGTATCAGAGAGATGATGAAGTCAGTATCTGAGAGATGATGGAGTCAGTATCAGAGAGATGATGAAGTCAGTATCTGAGAGATGATGGAGTCAGTATCAGAGAGATGATGAAGTCAGTATCAGAGAGATGATGGAGTCAGTATCAGAGAGATGATGAAGCCAGTATCAGAGAGATGATGGAGTCAGTATCAGAGAGATGATGAAGTCAGTATCAGAGAGATGATGAAGTCAGTATCAGAGAGATGATGAAGCCAGTATCAGAGAGATGATGAAGCCAGTATCAGAGAGATGATGGAGTCAGTATCTGAGAGATGATGGAGTCAGTATCAGAGAGATGATGAAGTCAGTATAAGAGAGATGATGAAGTCAATATCAGAGAGATGATGCAGTTAGTATCAGAGAGATAATGAAGTCAGTATCAGAGAGATGATGAAGCAAATATCAGAGAGATGATGGAGTCAGTATCAGAGAGATGATGAAGCCAGTACCAGAGAGATGATGGAGTCAGTATCAGAGAGATTATGAAGTCAGTATCAGAGAGATGATGGAGTCAGTATCAGAGAGATGATGAAGTCAGTATCAGAGAGATGATGAAGCCAGTATCAGAGAGATGATGGAGTCAGTATCAGAGAGATGATAAAGCCAGTATCAGAGAGATGATGGAGTCAGTATCAGAGAGATTATGAAGTCAGTATCAGAGAGATGATGGAGTCAGTATCAGAGAGATGATGAAGTCAGTATCTGAGAGATGATGAAGTCAGTATTAGAGAGATGACGTGGTCAGTATCAGAGAGATGACGTGGTCAGTATAAGAGAGATTACGTGTTCAGTATCAGAGAGAGGATATGGTCAGTATCAGAGAGATGATGAAGTCAGTATCAGAGAGATGCTGGAGTCAGTATCTGAGAGATGATGAAGTCAGTATCTAAGAGATGATGAAGTCAGTATCAGAGAGATGACGTGGTCAGTATCAGCGAGATTACGTGTTCAGTATCAGAGAGAGGATATGGTCAGTATCAGAGAGATGACGTGGTCAGTATCAGAGAGATTACGTGTTCAGTATCAGAGAGAGGATATGGTCAGTATCTGAGAGATGATGAAGTCCGTATCAGAGAGAGGATATGGTCAGTATCAGAGAGATTACGTGTTCAGTATCAGAGAGAGGATATGGTCAGTATCTGAGAGATGATGAAGTCAGTATCAGAGAGAGGATATGGTCAGTATCAGAGAGATGACGTGGTCAGTATCAGAGAGATTACGTGTTCAGTATCAGAGAGAGGATATGGTCAGTGTCAGTGAGATGACGTGGTCAGTATCAGAGAGATGACGTGGTCAGTATAAGAGAGATTACGTGTTAAGTATCAGAGAGATGATGAAGTCAGTATCAGAGAGATGATGAAGTCAGTATCAGAGAGATGATTAAGTCAGTATCAGAGAGATGATGAAGTCAGTATCTGAGAGATGATGAAGTCAGTATCAGAGAGATGATGAAGTCAGTATCTGAGAGATGATGAAGTCAGTATTAGAGAGATGATGAAGCCAGTATCAGAGAGATGATGAAGTCAGTATCTGAGAGATGATGAAGTCAGTATCAGAGAGATGATGAAGTCAGTATCTGAGAGATGATGGAGTCAGTATCAGAGAGATGATGAAGTCAGTATCTGAGAGATGATGGAGTCAGTATCAGAGAGATGATGAAGTCAGTATCAGAGAGATGATGGAGTAGTATCAGAGAGATGATGAAGCCAGTATCAGAGAGATGATGGAGTCAGTATCAGAGAGATGATGAAGTCAGTATCAGAGAGATGATGAAGTCAGAATCAGAGAGATGATGAAGCCAGTATCAGAGAGATGATGAAGCCAGTATCAGAGAGATGATGGAGTCAGTATCTGAGAGATGATGGAGTCAGTATCAGAGAGATGATGAAGTCAGTATAAGAGAGATGATGAAGTCAATATCAGAGAGAGGATGCAGTCAGTATAAGAGAGATGATGAAGTCAGTATCAGAGAGATGATGAAGCGAGTATCAGAGAGATGATGGAGTCAGTATCAGAGAGATGATGAAGCCAGTACCAGAGAGATGATGGAGTCAGTATCAGAGAGATGATGAAGTCAGTATCAGAGAGATGATGGAGTCAGTATCTGAGAGATGATGAAGTCAGTATCTGAGACATGATGGAGTCAGTATCAGAGAGATGATGAAGTCAGTATCAGAGAGATGATGAAGCCAGTATCAGAGAGATGATGGAGTCAGTATCAGAGAGATGATAAAGCCAGTATCAGAGAGATGATGGAGTCAGTATTAGAGAGATTATGAAGTCAGTATCAGAGAGATGATGGAGTCAGTATCAGAGAGATGATGAAGGCAGTATCTGAGAGATGATGAAGTCAGTATTAGAGAGATGACGTGGTCAGTATCAGAGAGATGACGTGGTCAGTATAAGAGAGATTACGTGTTCAGTATCAGAGAGAGGATATGGTCAGTATCAGAGAGATGATGAAGTCAGTATCAGAGAGATGCTGGAGTCAGTATCTGAGAGATGATGAAGTCAGTATATGAGAGATGATGAAGTCAGTATCAGAGAGATGACGTGGTCAGTATCAGAGAGATTACGTGTTCAGTATCAGAGAGAGGATATGGTCAGTATCAGAGAGATGACGTGGTCAGTATCAGAGAGATTACGTGTTCAGTATCAGAGAGAGGATATGGTCAGTATCTGAGAGATGATGAAGTGAGTATCAGAGAGAGGATATGGTCAGTATCAGAGAGATTACGTGTTCAGTATCAGAGAGAGGATATGGTCAGTATATGAGAGATGATGAAGTCAGTATCAGAGAGAGGATATGGTCAGTATCAGAGAGATGATGAAGTCAGTATCAGAGAGATGATGAAGTCAGTATCAGAGAGATGATGAAGTCAGTATCTGAGAGATGATGAAGTCAGTATCAGAGAGATGATGAAGTCAGTATCTGAGAGATGATGAAGTCAGTATCAGAGAGATGATGAAGCCAGTATCAGAGAGATGATGAAGTCAGTATGTGAGAGATGATGAAGTCAGTATCAGAGAGATGACGAAGTCAGTATCTGAGAGATGATGAAGTCAGTATCAGAGAGATGATGAAGTCAGTATCTGAGAGATGATGAAGTCAGTATCAGAGAGATGATAAAGTCAGTATCAGAGAGATGATGGAGTCAATATCTGAGAGATGATGGAGTCAGTATCAGAGAGATGATGAAGTCAGTATAAGAGAGATGATGAAGTCAATATCAGAGAGATGATGCAGTCAGTGTCAGAGAGATGATGAAGTCAGTATCAGAGAGATGATGAAGCCAGTATCAGAGAGATGATGGAGTCAGTATCAGAGAGATGATGAAGCCAGTACCAGAGAGATGATGGAGTCAGTATCAGAGAGATTATGAAGTCAGTATCAGAGAGATGATGGAGTCAGTATCTGAGAGATGATGAAGTCAGTATCTGAGAGATGATGGAGTCAGTATCAGAGAGATGATGAAGTCAGTATCAGAGAGATGATGAAGCCAGTATCAGAAAGATGATGGAGTCAGTATCAGAGAGATGATAAAGCCAGTATCAGAGAGATGATGGAGTCAGTATCAGAGAGATTATGAAGTCAGTATCAGAGAGATGATGGAGTCAGTATCAGAGAGATGATGAAGTCAGTATCTGAGAGATGATGAAGTCAGTATTAGAGAGATTACGTGGTCAGTATCAGAGAGATGACGTGGTCAGTATAAGAGAGATTACGTGTTCAGTATCAGAGAGAGGATATGGTCAGTATCAGAGAGATGATGAAGTCAGTATCAGAGAGATGCTGGAGTCAGTATCTGAGAGATGATGAAGTCAGTATCTGAGAGATGATGAAGTCAGTATCAGAGAGATGACGTGGTCAGTATCAGAGAGATTACGTGTTCAGTATCAGAGAGAGGATATGGTCAGTATCAGAGAGATGACGTGGTCAGTATCAGAGAGATTACGTGTTCAGTATCAGAGAGAGGATATGGTCAGTATCTGAGAGATGATGAAGTCAGTATCAGAGAGAGGATATGGTCAGTATCAGAGAGATTACGTGTTCAGTATCAGAGAGAGGATATGGTCAGTATCTGAGAGATGATGAAGTCAGTATCAGAGAGAGGATATGGTCAGTATCAGAGAGATGACGTGGTCAGTATCAGAGAGATTACGTGTTCAGTATCAGAGAGAGGATATGGTCGGTGTCAGAGAGATGACGTGGTCAGTATCAAAGAGATGACGTGGTCAGTATAAGAGAGATTACGTGTTAAGTATCAGAGAGATGATGAAGTCAGTATCAGAGAGATGATAAAGTCAGTATCAGAGAGATGGTGAAGTCAGTATCAGAGAGATGATGAAGTCAGTATCAGAGAGATGATGAAGTCAGTATCAGAGAGATGATGAAGTCAGTATCAGAGAGATGATGAAGTCAGTATCAGAGAGATGATGAAGTCAGTATCAGAGAGATGATGAAGTCAGTATCAGAGAAATGATGAAGTCAGTATCAGAGAGATGATGAAGTCAGTAACAGAGGATGTGACCAGTATCACGCTTGTCACCTTACCTCCAATATATGCGATCCTCATCGACCCAATTTATGAGGATGGGTCTCTGTCTAGTGAGATATACTGAAGATATACTGACCCACCGGAATAACAAAATGGGGAACTCCAAAAATGTATACTTCTCTCTCCACATATGTAATTGGAAGCAGCAGCAGCAGAAGCAGCAGCAGCAGCAGCAGCAGCAGCAGCATCAGCAGCAGCAGCAGCAACAGCAGCAGCAACAGCAGCAGCAGCAGCAGAAGAAGAAGAAGAAGAAGAAGAAGAAGAAGAAGAAGAAAGAAGAAGAAGAAGAAGAAGAACAGTAGCTCAAGACAGAGTTTCTATTCCACAAAGGAGTAGTCCAAGGTGAAATGTCATCTGGTCAGTTTCGGACAATAATAGAAGGATTGGAGCCACAATAACCATGGACGAACAAAAGCCAAGGATTAAGACCTTATAGAATACAAAACGTTCGCTATAGAAACAGCAAAGATAAATTAGTGAGGGAACAAAACACAGGCTTTAAACAATCGACATAGAAATTTCAGGAGAGGAAACATTCATTCCTTGTGTTCATTAATTTCTAAACCTCGCACCCAGCACTTTGTGAGTTTGGGAACCACGGTGGCATAGTTGTTAGAAGCTTGCCTGGCAGTCCTGTGGTCATGGCTTCGAATTCACATAGAGGTGAATATTTAAAAGCAACCTGGGCTTTCAGATCGAATCAGCCTAAAATGGGCACCAGAAAATGTCTTGGGAAGCGGTCGATGTAATATTTACCACATCACCACTCGAATGACGATTAGTCTATCGAAATATATGTATATAGCAGAATTTGCCCAGTATGTCTTAAGGTATCTAAAAGGGTCCTTAAACTGCGTGAGTTTGGAGACAGACATCATAGATCGCTACATACTTTAGTTCACAGTAACTGTTTCAAAACTAGAGTTTTGGAGGTTAATTATTCTGTATCCGTCATTTACAAAAACTCTTCATCCTCTGATGTATGGGCTGGAGCAGACAAAGTCGATCAGAACTACTCAATCCTCTCTGTCGACTGATATTTGTCGAAGTTTATTATTCATTGCCAGCCTAGTTTTCCATATACATCTGTCTGTCATCCTTTGCCTATCTTATCTAGTATTTTGTCACATAAAGCTAGTTTATCTATTCATCGTCTTTTATATACAAATTAGGAAGAGACTTGAGGGAGTGGGGATGTGGTTTCTGTGAACATTATTGCGAATACCATGGAGGTTCAGGGCAACTATCAATAATGGCATGGAAGAGGCCAATGAAAGTAGAATGTACAACAATAAGAAAGGGACAAACAGTTCCCTTTGGTCATATAATACGAAACGATGCACTGGAAAACCACGCAACAACTGGAAAGATCAGCGGTGAAAGAGGGATAACAGACCGAGAGAAATTGCAAGAACATCATCAATAACATTGATTCAGAACACAAAGCAAAGAGGTCTGAGGAGAGATAGGGACTTAAACACTATTTGACTTAGTGCATAATAATGGTGATGATGCTGCGTTAGCAACTAGCAAGGAACTATTTTATTTATTCATAATATTCATGTTGATATATTAGTATGAACGACGGCGTCGACTAAAAGAAAAAGAGGTGGAAGAATAATAATAATAAGAAGAAGCAGAATGATATTAAAATAATAATAATAATAATAATAATAATAATAATAATAATAATAATAATAAGAAGAAGAAGAAGAAGAAGAAGAAGAAGGAGAAAGAGAAGGAGGAGAAGGAGGAGGAGGAGGAGGAGGAGGAAGAAGAAGAAGAGGAGGAGAAGAAGAAGAAGGAGGAGGAGGAGGAGGAGGAGGAGAAGAAGAAGAAGAAGAAGAAGAAGAAGAAGAAGAAGAAGAAGAAGAAGAAGAAGAAGAAGAAGAAGATTACATCTTATTAATCCTGTTAAAATTTTACCTGCAGTAGTTATTTAGTTCAATCCAGAGTGGATGGCCAAGTGGTCACACTACACATGTCTTAGGCTAACATAGGTTCAAATACCAAATGGAGCAAAGCTGCCTTTTTATGTTTAAAGTTACACAGAACAATAAAACAACCTCCACATCTCCAGATGTCATCAAGTGCATGACAAAGAAGGAGGAGGGAGAAGGATGAGGGAGAAGGAGGAGGGAGAAGAAGGAGGAAGAAGGAGGAGGCTGTTCTAAAAATATCGTCAGCGGCAGACACCACCAGTGGTGCTTTTAAAATAGTTTTACTAAGTACAACTTAAAATGGAACGGCCGCATACAATTCATATGATATATTTGAAGTCACATTGCAGGCAACATTAATAATTTGTAACACACCAGGGATTTATAATCACTTGTAACGCACCATGGATTTATGTGTCTACATATAGGAGGGCATCTTGAGAAACACACTTGTCACAAGAGCACACATTTTGGAAGGAATGAACGATTGAAAGTATCTAATACTGATATACATACATCTTACATTTCTTGTTGGCTGGGCCATGCCGTAAATTGGAAGTCCCATAAGACGGCGAAAGTTGGAGACTTTAACTTCCATCTGGGAACTCAATACATCCAACCCGATATATTCGTCAGAAACCTGAGAGTGATGATCGGGAAACCATGAATATCGGCTTTAATGAGGTACAAGAATGAGGCACAAGAAAGAGGCAAAGAACAATATATGTTGACTTTAAAGAATGACGCACACAACAATATATGTTGACTTTAAAGAATGACACACACAACAATATATGTTGACTTTAAATAATGACACACACAACAATATATGTTGACTTTAAATAATGACACACACAACAATATATGTTGACTTTAAATAATGACACACACAACAATATATGTTGACTTTAAATAATGACACACACAACAATATATGTTGACTTTAAATAATGACACACACAACAATATATGTTGACTTTAAAGAATGAGGCACACAACAATATATGTTGACTTTAAAGAATGAGGCACACAACAATATATGTTGACTTTAAAGAATGAGGCACACAACAATATATGTTGACTTTAAAGAATGAGGCACACAACAATATATGTTGACTTTAAAGAATGACACACACAACAATATATGTTGACTTTAAAGAATGACACACACAACAATATATGTTGACTTTAAATAATGACACACACAACAATATATGATGACTTTAAATAATGACACACACAACAATATATGATGACTTTAAAGAATGACACACACAACAATATATGATGACTTTAAAGAATGACACACACAACAATATATGTTGACTTTAAAGAATGAGGCACACAACAATATATGTTGACTTTAAAGAATGAGGCACACAACAATATACGTTGAATTTAAAGAATGAAGCATACACCAATATATGTTGACTGTCGATAAGAAGACACACAACAATATGTGTTGACTTTAAAGAAAGATGCAAACAACAATGTATCATAACTGTAAAGAATGAATCACACAACAATATATTTTGACTTTAAAGAACGAGACACACAACAAGGTATATTGTTGTCCACCAATACCAGGTTTCCATTTGGAGGCATATAGATATTATTTATTTTTATAACTTCTTTATCTATTATTGACTATTGATATTAATTTTGAAGACCAGACGTTCTCTTATTCTCGCTACATTTTCTGACAAGTACGACTTAAACGTTGACCCAGCATGATTGAATGGGCACTCAATATGTCCATGGGGAAATAAAGGCAAAGGATATGACAATGGTAATTTTATCTCCCCGCCAGATATATATGTCACATGACCGTGTGCCCTGGCAACTGGCGTTGGTTTTCACGCAGCTCCTCAGATATCAGTTTCTGGTGTTCTGAACCAATTCTTTTGAGTGACATTTCTCCATGCCACCGCTACTTTCCACACGGTATCATATTACTGTATGCACTGCTCTTTTCTATCATTGATCTCTCCAGTTGTGATATCTTCTAAAGCAGTGGTTCTCAACCTTTTTTGACCCATGCACCCCTTTACCATATGTTCAGAATGTCATCATCCCCTTTTATATTCCTCCTTATAAATTTCCCCCACTCCTCCCACCCCTACACAGTATACGTAAAAAATGGAAGCTAAATTTAATAACACATACTAGAACAAGTCTAGACGTCTACATAAACCGTGATTTGCAGGTCTACTGACGTTATAAAAGGAATTTAAGAAAGGCGAGAAGTACAGAACTGTAAAGTATGGAGGGAAAAACAATATCAAGTAATCGGTTCTTGTATTAACGTGATCTTGAAATAATCTTAACCCCCCCCCCCTCCCCCATCCCCCCGAAACCCTTAAATTTACCACTGGGGGGGGGGGGGAATTCCCTACCGGTTGAGAACCACTGTTCTAAAGCCTATCTACTTATCACATGATGAAAGAACATTCTTTGTCTCTTTACCGTAGGTATCATGTCCTAATTTCATTAGCCTTGCTAAGGCAGTCGTTGTTAGTTACTCTGACAGTCTTAAGGTATTCTTAACATCCGTTTCAGAAACCATATCTCATGTGCCCCAAAGTGTTCGAAATTTGGGCATTTAAATTCCATGATTCGCTATCATACAGCAGAATAGGTTTGTGTTTTGTGTTCGTTCGCTTTTAACTCAAGCGTAGTACATAGACCTTCTATACTACTTCTAGGATCACTGGGCTAATTTTTGCCTGCCTATTAGCCTACGAGTGCCGAACCAACTCCGACTTCTGAGATATTTTAGTCCAACTGACTGGTGTTGGGGTTGAACCCGCATCAGCACACTGGAAATTTAACATCAAGGGCTATTATTCATTCTGCCATGCTGACCTCGATAGAATAAATTCTCTCTCTCTCTCTCTCTCTCTCTCTCTCTCTCTCTCTCTCTCTCTCTCTCTCTCTCTCTCTCTCACACACACACACACACTCACTCACTCACTCACTCACTCACACACACACACTCACTCACACACACACACTCACACTCACTCACTCTCTCTCACACAGAGAGAGAGAATATATATATATAAGAATACACGATAAAACACTAGTATCAATTAATGTATGTATTAATTCGTGCGAATGAGATAACAAGATAACACGGAAGAGACATGTTATGAGTTAACATACCAAAACTCTCTGCTGGGATGACAACAAAGCTGGGGGTGCGTACATTTCAGAAAAGTCCAGCTGACTGCATAAACGGATGACCTCGGGATTTTGATGGAGCCATTTGTTATATGTCCAGTTGAGGTTATTTGGCATCTGCGAATAGGACAGAATGGTTTATTTCTACAGCTTGCACTATGTGATAATATCTAAATGCTCCCAAATGCTCACAGGTTGTGTTAGGTCATTTCACAATTGTTTGTCTACCTCTGGTTTTTGGCCTGCATTGACATTGGCCATCATGACTCTCCTCTCACCTCTGCCGTCTGATATTTAGATTAAGATTTTGTGGCTACGAGGGAAAGTCAATAAGTAAGTCACAAATGGCTGTAGAAAAATAACTAAGTAAGATAACAACTTGAAACCAGTTTATTTTTATACGTATATTGTCCCTTTATTTCTCAACATAATTTCCACCAATATTGTTGCACTTATCCTATCGTTTTATCAGTCCTCCCAAATCGGATGCATAGAACTGCGTGCTTCATTTTCTAAACCACGTTTTCACTTCACATTCAACTTCGGCGTCATTCGCGAAATGTCTTCCGCCAAGGTGGGTTTCAGTTGACCAAAAAGGTGGAAATCGCTAGGGACTAAGTCGGAGCTGTAAGGTGGATGTTCCAGATCTTCCCACCTTAGTTGGTTAATTTTCTCCTGAGTTAATCGAGCCGTATGTGGTCTGGCATTGTCATGAAGAAGCAACACGCCTCTAGTCAGCAGTCCTGGATGATTTCTTCGAATTGCATTATAAAGCATCGATAGAACTTCACAGTACGATTCAGAATTCACATTGTCACCTTTCTTCTTGAAATTGGTTAAAAGCACGCCTTGACAATCCCAGAACACTGTCAACAAAACCTTCCCTGCTGATGGCATAACCTTGAATTTTCGGACACAAAGCGAAGAAGGATGTTTCCATTGCATTGAAGCACGCTTTGATTCGGGCTGGTGGTCAGCATAAACAAGAAGCATTTCCTTATGAATGTCCACTGCAGGCAGTCTTTTGCCCCCCCCCCCCCAAAAAAAAAACGCACAGCACGCTGCTCTTTGGTACTTACTTCGTAAGTACAGTCGCCATTTTGTTTATGAGCTGTGCATGTGCATGAGACACCTAGGGCCACCTGACGAACGGGAATATAAAGTTCGATGTTGCTGTCACCTAATGACACCTGTAGAAAACACCAACTACGTTTACCTGTCCTCCCACAGAAGTGTGACTTACTTATTGACTCGCCCTCGTGTATATAAGACCTTTAAGCCTTTTACATGCACATCTGTATGACCCTGCATTTTCAAACATTTGGCCAATATCTCTATTCCACTCCTTTTATTAATATATATTAAACATTTCATTTGTCTGTCTCTTATGATTTTGATGAGTGTTCTACTAACGAGTGCAGTAGTTAATAACTCTGGTTTTGGTTTGCTTAATATTGAGACAATTTTCAACATTCTTCTCAAAACCACTGCTTTCAGTTTTTCTATCATTTTGCTGCTCACTATTGCGCATTCGAATCCTTACCCTTAATGAATAGCTGGTCATACGAATTTTGTGTTTGTGGTAATAATTCTGTGACCTGATGTCATCAACTAAAATCATCAGATGATATTTCCATAACTGATACACGATGTAAGCAAGAAACTGAAAGTTCATATCAACCGTGTCTGTACACGCATATATGTTATTTGACTGAGTTATTTTACTTTCATTTTCTGTACATATTTTCATGGTTGGTTGGACTTTGCAGCTTAAGCGTTCTATGAGATGAGGTAGCCAGTGGCACGCCAACCATCCTTTGTCATTTCTTACGACATGCATGGTGGGCTACGGTGTTTCTATTCTTTGTTTCCTCAGCGGCCCATTAACACAGGAGTGAAATATGTATTACTTTAATAATAATTATTTATGATTTACTATATGAAAAAAGTCATATTGTTTATTGCTCTGGGATTAGTGAACGCAATATCCCAGTTCTCCGACATACCAGCAGATCGAAATAAGCGTCAGGAGATTTGGGAGCACAGAGCATTACGTGATTTCGATGGTATGAGTGTCGGTCAATCAGAAAGCAATGACAATCTACTGAACGTAAAATTACCTAGTAATCACAAACATTCAATAAATGTGGGGTTGATTGCAACACCCTGTAAAAAGAAGATACAACCAATTAACTGTATTTGAAAAACAAACAAGATGCAACTGCTTACCTGATCTTGAAGATACGCATTAAAAGATATTAAGAAGCAATAGGTTTCCAAAGCGCTTACACACTTGAGATAAACACTGTCGTTTGTATCCAAAACCTGCACAGAAAGGGTGTACATAAATAATGTTAACTTGCAGGTTTCTGAGCCATACACAGTAACTCTGCTACCAAAGATATCAATACAAAACACAGAAGTCTAATAACTACCACGATTCCGTATTTCATGTATACAATTACAAGTAAACGTATAGTGAGTTACTTGGTGCAGACCGAGTTGATATGTGGTTACACCTGTTCAAAGCAATGACCAACAAAGATAACGTACAGCTATAATTATAATGGTCATTGCATTATGTGACGAAAATCACCAAAACAATATTTAGACTTGAGACATTTCATAGAAATCAAATGTCAAGAAGCAAGTGCGCTTTCATATCTATCAGCTATCACCCATATTGAAATATCCATACATGACTATATCCGGAAATTGACAGATAAATAACACATTCATACCAACCCTATACTACCAATGTCAAACTTGGAAGTTATATAAATCACACACGCAAAATCAACATCTGCGAGATAAGATGTTTCAGAAGAGCTGTCTACTTAACTATTCGAGACCGAGTAAGAAATTATGTCAAAAGAAGGGCAATAGGATCAATAAAATATGCCACATATATTGAAAAGGGAGGCTCTAATAGAATTGCGAATAGAGAAAAATTATATTCGCAATAGAATTGTGGGAAGTAAAAAACATGTCACAGCGTCTGCTAACTAGTCAATTTTAGTTTGGGCCATTAAGAAGTCTAAGAAGGTGGTTAATTTAAATAGGAATGTTCACTGTTGCGAGTTTAATTAATTCTGCAGAATTCTCCGTAATTTTTAATGAATCACCCTTCTTCTCACTTCTGTCCGTTCTTCTGGCATCCCGTTTTATTTTTACATTACGTTAGTCCTGTTTCTCCCCCGATGGTGTTTCCACCTTGTCGTGGTGGGGGAGCTTGAGTTTCTCAATGACCCTGAGAGCTATGCCGGCGGTAGCGTAGCTACCAGCAGGGCCTCCCAAGCCGGACAGGTCAAAGGGTAGAGAACAGACAAAGAGAAACACCCTGGTCCTCCAGGTTGGGGGTTGAAGCGTGGGGTTAACATCCCCACCTTTGTAAAAACCTTTCTTTGTTACGAAACAAATACATGAGCCTCGATATCGGACTGACTTATCTGGACAACGACCTTGGAACGTTAAAGGACTTTTGAGATTTGGAACATGGAATGTACGGACACTATATCGAGCTGGAGCGGCCGAAGAACTAACCCGGGAGCTGGTTGAATATCAAATGGATATCACAGCAATTCAAGAAATAAGGTGGCCAGGAGAGGGTACTTTAGAGCAAAATGGAATGATTATAATATATGGAGGAAACACCCAAAATAAACATGAATTAGGAACAGGATTTGTCATCAAAAAAGAGTTATGGGGGAACATTTTAAACTTTAAAGCTTTTAATGACAGGATTAGTAAATTACGAATAAAAGGTAAATGGAAAAATATAACGATGATTAATGTACATGCACCTACTGAAGAGAAAGAAGATGATATTAAAGAAGACTTTTATAATGATCTGGAAGATGTCATAGAAGAAACCCCCAAACAGGACATCCTGATTGTGCTGGGAGACTTCAATGCAAAAATAGGTAGAGAGCAAACTAATAAAAAAGTGGCCGGTATGGAAAGCCTACATACAACTTCAAATGATAATGGATGGAGAGTCATCAACCTGGCAGAAGCCAAAGGACTGCAGATTAGCAGTACCAGACTACAAAGAAAGGATATACACAAACAAACTTGGAAATCATGTGACAAGAGAACCTATAATCAAATAGATCACATTTTAATTAACAACAGAAATGCATCAAACATACAGCAAGTCAGAAGTTATAGAGGAGCTGAGTGCCACAGTGACCATTTCCTCGTTGGAGCAAAATTTAAAATAAAACTTAAGAGAGCTTTCTATACTAAATTACAAAGATTACACCCAACATATAACAGAGAAAAACTACAAGACATTACAGTCAAAGAGAAATTTACAGATGAAATAAAATGTAAACTTGAAACTTTTCAAAACCCTTTGGAGGAAAGCGTTGACCAAACTTGGTTGAACATCAAGAATACACTTCAATCTACCGCAGAAGAATGTCTCGGTGTGTCAACCACGCATAGAAAGAACAGATGGTTCAATCAAAAATGTGAAGAAGCAGTCACTAAGAAGAAGAATGCCAGACATGTATGGTTAAATGACATCAATAACATCCAAAAGGAAGAGCATTATAGAAATGAATGTAAAGAGGCTACAAAAATAGTCAGACAGCAGAAGCGAGAATATATGAGTAATATAATCAAAGATATGGAAACTAATCACCAGAAAAATGAATCCAGAAAGTTTTTTAAAGTACTGAAGTCAATGAAACGAGGGCACCAACAAAACACATATGGTTTAAAAGACAAAAATGGGAATATGATAAATACCAATGAAGAAATGTGCAACACATGGAAAGAATATTTTATTGAATTACTAAATTGTGAAGCTCCAAGTAACATTTTCCCACAGGAAGAGGTTCTAACATGCGAACCACAAATTGAAGAACCTACATTTGAAGAAATCCTATATGTAATCACACGACTTAAAAACAATAAGGCAACTGGGACTGATGGAATTGCTGCTGAATTTATAAAGGCAGGTGGCCATGCATTACATCTAAAGCTATACGAACTAATAATAAAAATCTGGAGGACAGAAGAATTACCCCATGACTGGAAAGAGTCATTATTGATACCTATCTTTAAGAAAGGAGACAAGTTCCAATGTGGAAATTATAGAGGAATATCACTACTGTCCACAAGCTATAAGATACTATCCGCAGTATTACTAAATAGACTAAAACCATATTCAGAAGACATATTAGGTGACTACCAGGCGGGTTTTAGACAAAACAGATCAACAATAGATCAGATATTTATCTTACGACAAATAGCCGAGAAACATTGGGAATATAAAAGAGATCTCCATAACATTTTTGTGGATTTTAAAAAGGCTTATGATAGTGTCCATAGGAATAGTCTATGGAATGTTATGCAGGAATTTGGAATACCAAGGAAGTTAATTAACATGACCAAACTATGCATGGAAGATACTTATAATATAGTAACATATAAAGGCAGGAAATCAGACCCCTTCCAAATAACATCTGGCTTGAAACAGGGTGATGCACTATCGCCGCTACTCTTCAATCTGGCTCTAGAGAAAGTTGTAAGGAAGGTAAAGGAGGAATGTGATATTGGAGGAACATCCAAGCTGCTTGGTTATGCAGATGATATAGATATTATAGGGCAAAGTGAACAAAAGACATTAGAAATATTGACTCACTTAAAGGAAAAAGCCCAACAGATGGGGCTGGTTATCAACCAAGATAAGACAGAATATATGGTAATTTCAAGAGACGGAATGGCTAAAAACTCTGGCCACATACAAATAGATAATATGACCATTAAAAGAACGGAAACATACAAATACCTGGGTACAATCTTCAACTGCTCCAACATCATAAGGGAAGAAATACAAACTAGAATCAACTCTGGAAATAAGATATACTATGCACTACAACATCTACTAAAATCAAAGGCGCTATCTCGTAACACCAAAATCACAATATACAAAACACTGATCAGACCAGTTGTGCTGAACAAAATTTTAAGACGCATCTTTGGACCCATTAGGGATACACAAAGTGGAGAGTGGAAAAGAAGAAGTAACAAAGACATTTATGATTTGTTTAAGTCCCCGCTAATCACTGGTATCATGAAGGCTAATAGACTACAATGGCTGGGGCATATAGAAAGAATGGAAGATAATAGGGAAACAAAACTCGCTTACACTCAGGAAATAAATGACCGTAGACCCCGAGGTAGACCAAGAAGGCGGTGGAGAGATAATATACATACAGACCTACAAGCACTTGGAATCAACGACTGGCAAGAGAAGGTCCACCAGAGAGACGAATGGAGACAGATTGTATTTGCAGCAAAGAACCTCAATGGCTCGGAATGCTGAAGAAGAAGAAGAAGAAGAAGAAGTTAGTCCTGTTTAAATATCAAGAATAAGTTCTCAGAACTGGTGTCCCCAATACAAATAACGATCCTTACAAATAATTGTGTCCCCAGGCGAGTTCAAGAATGGTTAACTTCCGTTTCTGTACACTTACTGTTACCAGGCATCCTTGTTTGTTTACGTTACCGTCCTACAGTACTTTGTATGTCCTGATAACTCTGGTCCAAATTGACAGTAATATGCTTCGATCATTACACATCATTGACACGCTTCGAGTTTCTCAGTGCTATATTTTAGTTCCTAATGTTTAATATTTGTACGTATTTGCTATAAATGTGGGGGTGGGGGGGGGGGGGAATTCACTTCACCGACGAGGAATCGAACCTCGAGCTCCCGCGTAACAGGTGGAGACACTTATCACTACGCTACTGAGGACACGTTAACACGTCAACAACAATTTATAATATAGTACACGCTTAGGAATAATCACGGACCTTACTTCTACTGCGAATATAATGTATTTCTATTCGCAATTCTATTGCGAATAGTCACTTCGTATTGAAAAGCAGAAGATCATAAAGTTTGGCTATCTCGTTAGGGGGCAATACGATCAGCCACCAGCACTGGCGCTACATCAAAGAAGATATAATACAAGAGCAAAAGGACGCCAGAGAAGAAAATTGATTGGCGACATCAAAGACATTGTACAATCACACGGAGTGACGCTATCCAGTGCGACTCATAGGGTGCTGGAACGTCAACTATTTCTCCCCACGACGCTTGACGACAAAAATGGAAGATCATGATAATTAACATTTCATTTGTTGTACAACTTACATTGGCTAGACTGCTTGAAGTCACAGCCTCCAGTCGCTTCTTGTGGTCAGCTATACATTTTCTTAAATTGATGACATCGGAGCACTGGTCAATCATTTTATCAACCTTGTAATAAGGAAGAAGACATGTCAATCAATGGTACTCACACACAAATGAATTATGGCGGTCATAAAAAGATATATGCGTGCAGGCAAGCAAGAATACACGGGTAGGCACCCCACCCACCCACACAAACACACACACACACGCACGCACACGCGCACGCGCACATTGCACACTAGACCCCAGAAGGGAAGTAGATAGAGGGTACACTAATTAAAAGGAGAGAAGAAGCCAGCGTATACATTAGAGACCAGGAGAGAAGTAGCTAGCAGATGCATTAAGCAACAGGAGAGAAGTAGCTAGCAGATGCATTAGACAACATGAGAGAAGTATCTAGCAGTTACATTTGACAACAGTAAAGAAGTAGCTAGCAGGTTCAGTAGACAATAGGAGAGAAAGTAGCTAGCGGATATATTAGACAACAAGTCTAATATATCTGCTAGCTACGTCTTTGCTGTTGTCTAATAAATTTGCTAGCTACTTCTCTCCTGTTGTCTAATATATCTGCTATCTACTTCTCCCTTTTGTCTACTATATCTGCTAGCTACTTCTCTCCTGTTGTCTAATATATCTGCTAGCTACTTCTCTCCTGTTGTCTAATATATCAGCTAGCTACCTATCTCCTGTTGTCTAATATATCTGCTAGCTACTTCTCTCCTGTTGTCTAATATATCTGCTAGCTATTTCTCTCCTCTTATCTAATATATCTGCTAGCTACGTCTTTCCTGTTGTCTAATATATCTGCTAGCTACTTCTCTCCTGTTGTCTAATATATCTGCTAGCTACTTCTCTCATGTTGTCTAATATATCTGCTATCTACTTCTCTCCTGTTGTCTAATATATCTGCTAGCTACTTCTCTCCTGTTGTCTAATATATCTGCTAGCTACTTCTCTCATGTTGTCTAATATATCTGCTATCTACTTCTCTCCTGTTGTCTAATATATCTGCTATCTACTTCTCTCCTGTTGTCTAATATATCTGCTAGCTACTTCTCTCCTGTTGTCTAATATATCTGCTAGCTACTTCTCTCCTGTTGTCTAAAGTATCTGCTAGCTACTTCTCTCCTGTTGTCTAATATATCTGCTAGCTACTTCTCTCCTGTTGTCTAATATATCTGCTAGCTACTTCTCTCCTGTTGTCTAAAGTATCTGCTAGCTACTTCTCTCCTGGTGTCTAATATATATGCTAGCTACTTCTCTCCTGTTGTCTAATATATCTGCTAGCTACTTCTCTCCTGTTGACTAAAGTATCTGCTAGCTACTTCTCTCCTGTTGTCTAATGCATCTGCTAGCTACTTCTCTCCTGTTGTCTAATGTATCCGCTAGCTACTTCTCTCCTGTTGTCTAATGTATCCGCTAGCTACTTCTCTCCTGTTGTCTAATGTATCCGCTAGCTACTTCTCTCCTGTTGTCTAATATATCTGCTAGCTACTTCTCTCATGTTATCTAATGCATCTGCTAGCTACTTCTCTCCTGTTGTCTAATGCATCTGCTAGCTACTTCTCTCCTGTTGTCTAATATATCTGCTAGCTACTTCTCTCCTGTTGTCTAATATATCTGCTAGCTACTTCTCTCCTGTTGTCTAATATATCTGCTAGCTACTTCTCTCCTGTTGTCTAATATATCTGCTAGCTACTTCTCTCCTGTTGTCTAATATATCTGCTAGCTACTTCTCTCCTGTTGTCTAATATATCTGCTAGCTACTTCTCTCCTGTTGTCTAATATATCTGCTAGCTACTTCTCTCCTGTTGTCTAATGCATCTGCTGGCTACTTCTCTCCTGTTGTCTAATGCATCTGCTAGCTACTTCTCTCCTGTTGTCTAATACATCTGCTAGCTACTTCTCTCCTGTTGTCTAATGCATCTGCTAGCTACTTCTCTCCTGTTGTCTAATGCATCTGCTAGCTACTTCTCTCCTGTTGTCTAATGCATCTGCTAGCTACTTCTCTCCTGTTGTCTAATATATCTGCTAGCTACTTCTCTCCTGTTGTCTAATGCATCTGCTAGCTACTTCTCTCCTGTTGTCTAATGTATCCGCTAGCTACTTCTCTCCTGTTGTCTAATATATCTGCTAGCTACTTCTCTCCTGTTGTCTAATATATCTGCTAGCTACTTCTCTCCTGTTGTCTAATATATCTGCTAGCTACTTCTCTCCTGTTGTCTAATGCATCTGCTAGCTACTTCTCTCCTGTTGTCTAATATATCTGCTAGCTACTTCTCTCCTGTTGTCTAATATATCTGCTAGCTACTTCTCTCATGTTGTCTAATATATCTGCTAGCTACTTCTCTCCTGTTGTCTAATATATCTGCTAGCTACTTCTCTCCTGTTGTCTAATATATCTGCTAGCTACTTCTCTCCTGTTGTCTAATATATCTGCTAGCTACTTCTCTCCTGTTGTCTAATATATCTGCTAGCTACTTTCTCTCCTGTTGTCTAATATATCTGCTAGCTACTTTCTCTCATGTTGTCTAATATATCTGCTAGCTACTTCTCTCATGTTGTCTAATATATCTGCTAGCTATTTCTCTCATGTTGTCTAATATATCTGCTAGCTATTTCTCTCCTGTTGTCTAATATATCTGCTAGCTATTTCTCTCCTGTTGTCTAATATATCTGCTAGCTATTTCTCTCCTGTTGTCTAATATATCTGCTAGCTACTTCTCTCCTGTTGTCTAATATATCTGCTAACTACTTCTCTCCTGTTGTCTAATATATCTGCTAGCTATTTCTCTCATGTTGTCTAATATATCTGCTAGCTACTTCTCTCTGTTGTCTAATATATCTGCTAGCTACTTCTCTCCTGTTGTCTAATATATCTGCTAGCTACTTCTCTCCTGTTGTCTAATATATCTGCTAGCTACTTCTCTCCTGTTGTCTAATATATCTGCTAGCTACTTCTCTCCTGTTGTCTAATATATCTGCTAGCTACTTCTCTCCTGTTGTCTAATATATCTGCTAGCTACTTCTCTCCTGTTGTCTAATATATCTGCTAGCTACTTCTCTCCTGTTGTCTAATATATCTGCTAGCTACTTCTCTCCTGTTGTCTAATATATCTGCTAGCTATTTCTCTCCTGTTGTCTAATATATCTGCTAGCTACTTCTCTCCTGTTGTCTAATATATCTGCTAGCTACTTCTCTCTTGTTGTCTAATATATCTGCTAGCTACTTCTCTCCTGTTGTCTAATGCATCTGCTAGCTACTTCTCTCCTGTTGTCTAATATATCTGCTAGCTACTTCTCTCCTGTTGTCTAATATATCTGCTAGCTACTTCTCTCCTGTTGTCTAATATATATGCTAGCTACTTCTCTCCTGTTGTCTAATATATCTGCTAGCTACTTCTCTCCTGTTGTCTAATGCATCAGTTAGCTACTTCTCTCCTGTTGTCTAATATATCTGCTAGCTACTTCTCTCCTGTTGTCTAATATATCTGCTAGCAATTTCTCTCATGTTGTCTAATATATCTGCTAGCTATTTCTCTCCTGTTGTCTAATATATCTGCTAGCTATTTCTCTCATGTTGTCTAATATATCTGCTAGCTATTTCTCTCATGTTGTCTAATATATCTGCTAGCTACTTCTCTCCTGTTGTCTAATATATCTGCTAGCTACTTCTCTCCTGTTGTCTAATATATCTGCTAGCTACTTCTCTCATGTTGTCTAATATATCTGCTAGCTTCTTCTCTCCTGTTGTCTAATATATCTGCTAGCTATTTCTCTCCTGTTGTCTAATATATCTGCTAGCTACTTCTCTCCTGTTGTCTAATATATCTGCTAGCTACTTCTCTCCTGTTGTCTAATATTATCTGCTAGCTACTTCTCTCCTGTTGTCTAATATATCTGCTAGCTACTTCTCTCCTGTTGTCTAATATATCTGCTAGCTACTTCTCTCCTGTTGTCTAATATATCTGCTAGCTACTTCTCTCCTGTTGTCTAATATATCTGCTAGCTACTTCTCTCCTGTTGTCTAATATATCTGCTATCTGCTAGCTACTTCTCTCATGTTGTCTAATATATCTGCTAGCTACTTCTCTCCTGTTGTCTAATATATCTGCTAGCTATTTCTCTCCTGTTGTCTAATATATCTGCTAGCTACTTCTCTCCTGTTGTCTAATATATCTGCTAGCTACTTCTCTCCTGTTGTCTAATATATCTGCTAGCTACTTCTCTCCTGTTGTCTAATATATCTGCTAGCTACTTCTCTCCTGTTGTCTAATATATCTGCTAGCTACTTCTCTCCTGTTGTCTAATATATCTGCTAGCTACTTCTCTCCTGTTGTCTAATATATCTGCTAGCTACTTCTCTCCTGTTGTCTAATATATCTGCTAGCTACTTCTCTCCTGTTGTCTAATATATCTGCTAGCTACTTCTCTCCTGTTGTCTAATATATCTGCTAGCTACTTCTCTCCTATTGTCTAATATATCTGCTAGCTACTTCTCTCCTGTTGTCTAATATATCTGCTAGCTACTTCTCTCCTGTTGCTTAATGCATCTGCTAGCTACTTCTCTCCTGGTCTCTAATGTATACGCTGGCTTCTTCTCTCCTTTTAATTAGTGTACCCTCTATCTACTTCCCTTCTGGTGTCTAGTGTGCAGAGTGTTTACTTCTCTCGTGTTGTCTAATGATTGTCTAATGAGGAGAGAAGTAGCTAGCAGATACTACTCATATCCTGGTGTCTAATCTATTACCTGGCTACTTCTCTCCTGGTGTCTAATCTATTACCTGACTACTTTTCTTCTGGTGTCTAATCTATTACCTGGCTACTTCTCTCCTGGTGTCTAATCTATACCTGATACTTTTCTCCTGGTGGTCTAATCTATTACCTGGCTACTTCTCTCCTTGTATCTAATCTATTACCTGACTACTTTTCTCCTGGTGTCTAATCTATTACCTGGCTACTTCTCTCCTGGTGTCTAATCTATTACCTGACTACTTTTCTTCTGGTGTCTAATCTATTACCTGGCTACTTCTCTCCTGGTGTCTAATCTATTACCTGACTACTTTTCTCCTGGTGTCTAATCTATTACCTGGCTACTTCTCTCCTGGTGTCTAATCTATTACCTGACTACTTTTCTCCTGGTGTCTAATCTATTACCTGGCTACTTCTCTCCTGGTATCTAATCTATTACCTGACTACTTTTCTCCTGGTGTCTAATCTATTACCTGGCTACTTCTCTCCTGGTGTCTAGTGTACCCTTTGTCTACTACTCTCCTGTTTATCTAGTGTATTCTTCTGTATGCCCCCCCCCCCTCCCCACCGTATAAACTGTGTTATACGTATAATTGCATGCCATATAAATATTATAAAATTTTTACCTTATTAACGCAGTTAACATGTTTGGAATACATTTGCCAAGCTTCACTGGGCATTTAGCCATTTATATCTTCTTGTGATCAGCAATAATTATCAGCGGGCTGTCAATTACGGCACTTTTTGTGTTTCCGACACAATCAATAACAGGGTTAATTTACTGGCCAGGTTAGAATGTGCAAACCTGGTATTTGATGAGAGCTCCATCCTTCATGTGGTTCACCAGCTTTTGCACAGCAACGTACTCCCCTTCAACGTAATTAGGATGCTGTTTGTCTATTTCATAGTCACTGTGAAGAAAACATTAGGGAGTTACAACACAGAAAGCGCATGTATTCGTGTTTAATAATACTAGTAATTACTGCCAGTATTTGGCGAAAATTGCATATGTGAAAGCAATGGCAAACTACTGAAATTAAAATTGACCAGAAAAGTAACTGGGGGTCGGGGTTGATCGCAAGTCCTGCACAGGACCAACAACTATGTGGATGTGTGCGTGTGTGTATGTGTGTGTGTAAGTATGTGTGTATGTGTGTGTGTATGTGTGTGTGTGTGTTTGTGTGTGTGTGTGTGGGATCGTGCCTGTAGGTGTACATAAATACTCATGTGTATACACACACACCTACCCACCTACACACACACGATATATACATATATATTCAGTAGCATGTCCTTTACAACACCTCACTCCCATAACAACCTTCCAGAAAACCTCTCGATCATAAGCAAGATATCCCGCGTCCGATACATTCATCTGGAGATTATCCGCCACATCTTGCACCCATCTTCTCTTTGGCCTTCATCTTCTTCTCTTCCCAGGCATATGCCCCTCCATTATTCTGTCCAAACTTTGTTTTGTGTGTGTGTATGTATGTGCATGTATGTATGTTCGTGCGTGTATGTGCGTGAGAACTGCTATAGCGCAATGCCTACTACACCTGCATGCAGACTCGGTGATAATGAGTTAGAATCCATATTGAGACGGATATTTTAAATTGACCTGGTATGCCAGGTTGACCCTGCCAAAAATGGGAACCAGAAAATGTTCTTCCAAGTAAATTCCGGCTGCGGGTGACCATATCACTCACTGAATGCCGATTGATCTACAAAAACATTGCTCTAGCACCATATATACTTGTGCTTTAAGGCGCCTACAAGAGCCCATAACTATTACTTATATGTGCGCGTTTGTGCACATGTGTATATCTGTATCATTTTGCCCATGAGAGTGCTAATGTTATGTCCAAGGAGAACAACATGAACTAACGACCGAACACATTTTATTTTTAAGGGGTTAAGAATTGCACACATGGGTCAATCTAACATTCTACAATTGTTATTTGACTTCAGCTACCCGCTGTCATGCTGAGAAGCAAACAAGATGATCCGCCGCCAAAACAAATCTCAGTGGAAAGTCCATACAGACATCGACAGCAGACCAGAAGAAATCAATCAACTGCAAAGGCTAAAAACGATTACCGTCTTTTCCCCAAGTACTGACCACTGCACACTACTCAGTTATCGATACCATCCCTGTCTCCCGCACAGACTACCGAGACAACTGTACAGCCTCACAGTACATGCATGGCCTTTGTACTGACTCAGCGTCTCGCACGTATATTACTTGGTCATCTGTAGAGTCTCAATGTCTCCCACACAGACTATATAGTCATATTTACCGTGTCAGGGTCTCACACACGGGTTACTTGGTCATCTATACCGCTTCAGTCTCCCATAGAGACGACTGTCCCACTAGAAACTAGAATTCAGAAACCTGAACATACACCCCAGGACTGCCCAACTGACAGAGATCTAGATTGCGAAGAGCTGAAACATAAGTTATAGGGATGTTCTAATGACCAGTAGACAACTATAGACTTCATCCAGACAACAAACTGCAGATATAGCATGACCGGTGGTATGAACATCAGACGACGACAGCAACGAAGAAGGAAAAGAAGAAGAAGGAGAAGAAGAAGAAGGAGGAGAAGAAGAAGAAGAAGAAGAGTAGAAAGAGGAGGAGGAGGAAGAAGAAGAAGAAGAAGAAGAAGAGGAGGAGGAGGAGAAAGAGGAAGAGGAGAAGGAGTAGTAGTAGTAGTAGTAGTAGTAGTAGTAGTAGTAGTAGTAGTAGTATGAAGAAGAAGAAGAAGAAGAAAGAAGAAGAGGAGGAGGAGAAAGAGGAAGAGGAGAAGGAGTAGTAGTAGTAGTACTAGTAGTAGTAGTAGTAGTAGTAGTAGTAGTAGTAGTAGTAGTGGTAGTAGTAGTAGTAGTAGTAGTAGTAGTAGTAGTAGTAGTAGTAGTAGTAGAAGAAGAAGAAGAAGAAGAAGAAGAAGAAGAAGAAGAAGAAGAAGCTACAGTGTTGTCTGAAGAGACTAGGTGTTGATTATTTCGACTCTAATTGTAAATGTAATAAATATTTTAATTATTTTGTACTTAATTTCCAGTTTCGCAAGTGACCTCATTAGCCTGATATAAAGCATGGCAGGCTAGAAACTACGACATCTGCATGCGTTTATGGTAGAAACATGCATCAGTTTGTGGGGATTTTAAAAACATCTGAAATGTGTGAATGCCCCGATAATGAAATTGTGTATGTGGTATAAGGGCATCTAAAGTTAACAGGTGTGAATTTTAACAGAGTTCAAAGTTAAAATTAAGTTCATGTCCTTTAAAGAAAGCTGCAATTAACCCCAGTATTTATTGGCTGTTTGTGATTTACATAATATTAGTTCATAAGCTGGTCATTGCTTTCTGTTAGGTCGACGTATCATAACATAGAAATCAACACAAATTTGTCTGCTTTCAAGTCGCCCATAACTGATGACTAAGCCTCGACTCGGTATGTTTGGGGAATTGTGGGACACAGTATCACTATCCCTTAATATTTAAAGAAAGGAATGGCAGACGCAAACTCCCCCACACAATTTTATACTTAGCTTAAGAATGTAAAGGTATATGTGTATGTTGTTATGCGAAATAACCCCACCCCCCCCCCCCACCCCCACCCCCTCTCCCCCCCCCCCCCAAAAAAAAAAATATAAAATTTTTTTTTTTACATTTTAGACCTAAAATGCTAACATGTCGTGTAATCACCAACTTGTCAAATAGTGTAGGCGTTCAATTCTCTCCACAGATCTCAGCCCCTGGATTTATGTTCCTCTAGGCCACCTTCTAAGATCAATTCAGCATTATTTCTCTCGGATTTCCTCTGCCTCTTCTACCGGCGAATTGTCTAGTCGTTACAATGTTTTCCAGTTCTTCTCTGCTAATTAAATGACAAAGAAAAGTGTTTGGAGTGCTTTTACATCTGTCTGCGGTGAACTGTAGGTAGCGTGAACTGCATGTTCAGAAAAATGGTGAGCGGCCGATCGCTGAACTAACTTTGTTGCCTTATGCAGTGATGTGTTGCTTCTGGTTTTCTAGTGACTTCCGCTTCCACCGACAATGAACTGTATTTTTTGTGTTTGGTGAACTTTTGTGTTGGCATTCTGGCAGCGGAATTGTGCGGGCTGCAGATTTGTCGAGACTCTTGTCTGTTCCACTTTTTCACATGGGACAGTGAGGAGAATTTTGTGTGATATCCACTGGCATAGGAACGAAGCATAATGGCGTGACCCTTTGCGGTGAAGTTGGAACGTCGACTAATGACTAATAAAGCACCCTTTTAAACATCTTGAGATGTCTTGCGTATACGATGTTAACTCTGTACTGTTATAGAACAATCGACACACGATGCGTGATGTGGCAGATATAAGATCTATCGCCTTTAGAGCCCCTTAGTTCTGGTTATCTACATTAGGCTTGGTCAACCTACGAGTCTAAGCCAGTTTTACAACAAAATCCGCCTCTATAAGGATTCGGACCAATGACCACCGGACAAGTAATCAAGCTTTCTAGCCACTGTGACACATACGGCTCTTGTTTCTTTCTGATAGTTGGATATAATGTTCTACTTTCACTATCCTCTTCCAGGCTATCGGTGTTAGTTATTCTAGCTATCCAAAGTATTTGCAACTCTCGTCTTAGAAATCATAATCTTAGTATCCTAATGTGTTCGTTCAAGATTCACTACCAGCACAGTAGAAGCGGTTCTATATATCCTTTCAGCACTCTCTTTCATTCAATGAAAGGGACTTATTACATAAGACGCTTTTTATGTTATGAAATGTAGCTACGGCTTGACCCTTTCCGTTGCTATGAATTCCCCCATATACTATTTGAATGTGTTTATATGGTTTAAAAAGGTTAGTTGAATATCCTTTACATGACGTGGCAGTCAACCCCGCGTTGTTTTGGCTTTTTATGATTTCTTGGCAAGTGTACTTTCAGTAGTTTGCCATTTCTTTCGACCGGCATTCATAACACATTGTATAAGAACGAACGCAAGGCGGTCTGCTTCCAAATCTCGCGCAGCTGTGTTTCAAACGCGGTATGCGGTACTAACGAATTGCATTTGTAACCCCTTCGCAACACATGCTAAAGCAGTATTTCTTTTGTATTATCACATTTTGTTCTTTTTTTAAATTTGTTACTCTCTATTGCTACATTGACAGAATCACTAAAGCGGAGCTTATGGAAAGAACTAGACAGAACCCAGCTAATCAAGATGTGAGAAAAATACTCTGGCGCTTGGATACTACACAAACTGAGAAAACAGTGATAATTATATAACTAGAAAGTTCTTTCTCTGGAACCCACAAAACAAGCGAAATAGAGGAAGATTTAAAAAACATGCAGAAAAGAATTAGAGAAGATTAATAACACAAGAAGAAAATGTAGGGGGTTGCGAGAGGTAGCAAAAGACAGGAGGGTTTGGTGCCAGTTGGTAAAATGATTATGCTCTAGCTGGAATCCAGGGCAACAGAAGAGGACCTACAATGATCAACAATTGTTGCGTATCGTTTGCTGCTCCAGTTATCAATACTGTGACATCTTCTTATTGCAGATTACTGTTATTGTAGATTTAAACTAGTTTCCTGGTCCATCTTTGACCCTCTCAATATTATTTCGAATGTGTGTGTGTGTGTGTGTGTGTGTGTGTGTGTGTGTGTGTGTGAGAGAGAGAGAGAGAGAGAGAGAGAGAGAGAGAGAGAGAGAGAACTTTATATTCAGAGGGCCACAAATTGGGCACGTAGGCCCGTCTTACATTCGGCCCTTCCAATCATTCATCTTTCGTTCATCAACTGGGCATGGTACACTCGTATAAGAAAGAAAACATTGTCAAATGAATGTTGTAAACATAAACAATGCATATTACCATGTTATGAGAGAGAGAGAGAGAGAGAGAGAGAGAGAGAGAGAGAGAGAGAGAGAGAGAGAGAGAGGTGGGGGAGGGGAGACAAAGAGAGAGAGAGAGAGAGGGAGAGAGAGAGAAAGAAAGAGAAAGAGAGAGAGAAAGAGAGAGGAGGAGGAAGAGCAAAGAAATCGGGTGACAAAAACGCCCTTGCTCTGCCTGTTCATAATTGCCCTCTTTATTTTCCATGTTAATAGTCGTTGTCAGTAAATATATTAAGTTTGGCTTATTCCTTATTCTGATATTAAAGATGGTTTAAAGGCGAGAGGTTGTACTTCATTGCACAGTCTGTAATCGAAGTCACAACCTTGGGAGCACGAGGCACACGGCTTAACCACTTCGGAAATGAGACTTCTAAGAGATTCTTCCCATCAATTTTGGTATCGTCTAACATTTCGATCATGCTTCGCGTGATCAAATGATTTGGTGTAATCGATAAAGCATAAGAGTAGTTCTTTTTGTACCTCGATTGATCTCCCTGTTATCGTAAGTAATGTACAGATTGCTTTATACTTTATTTATTCCTTTCTCTTCCACAAATCCATCTATTTCTTCATTAATCTTCATCCTTATTTTCTGTCTTGCCCTTCTCATTATAATTCTGTTTAGAAGTTCGGGGATGTATGTAATGAGGTTTATTGTCCCACATATTTTCCCATTCAGTGTGCTCTTGGTCTCCTGGGTAAAGCCATATTGATGTCAGCAAATCACAAGGCAACAAAGCATGTATCCATCGTGGTAAATATCATTCTACAGTTTAGTTAATATTTCTTTTCAAAATTCTCAAGACATTTTCTTTTGCTTTCGCTCGTTTTGAAATCAAGCGTGGTCCATACACGTGCCACTGCTTTTAGTGCACATGATTAATTTTTGTGTGTGGATTAGCTTTCCCTATTATCAGCGTCTCACGCCCTCAGGTGAACCCACTGACCGGTGTAAGGGTTGTCCAATAACCTCGGCATCAACACAATGGATATTTTTAAAATTAACGTCCTTATCCATTCGGCCATGCTGACCTCCCAAAACATATTTCACCCTCTACCGTGATTTCATCTGACCCGGCCATTTTTCCGTTCGTCGTACATTTGGTGGACGGCATAGCTAGCGAATCTGATAGCGAACTGCGCCGTTAATGTCATGAACATGGTCGGACGCGGGGTTGGATTGGCCGACTCTTTTCTCCCTTGCTCCAGGTCTACACAATGTGATGGCGATATGACATCACAGACCCATATAGGAAATTGTTACGGGACATTACGCACATGTGTGATAGTATCATTGTCTCCTAAGTGTAGTATAGTGAAATGTATAAGTTAATCTCGCTCTCCCTAACTCTCTCTCTCCTCTCTCTATCTCTCTCTTCTCTCTCGTCTCTCATCTCTCTACTCTCTCTCTCTCTCTCTCTCTCTCTCTCTCTTCTCTATTTTAAAGGGCCCGAATGTAAGACGGGCCTGCGTGCCCAATTGTTACCTTTTAAAATAAAGTTTGTTCGTTCGTCGTTCGTTCTCACTCTCTCATCTCTCTCTCTCATCTCTCGCTCTCTCTCTTTCTCTCTCTCACTCTCTCACTCTCTCACTCACTCTCATCTCTCTCTCGCGCACTCTCTCTCTAATCTCTCTCTCTTACTCTCTCACTCTCTCTCTATCCTTCATCTCTCTCTCTCACATCCTCTCTCATCTCTCCTCATCTCTCTCTCATCTCTCTCTCATCTCTCTCATCTCTCTCCCATCTCTCTCTCTCTCATCTCTCTCTCTCTCTCAACTCTCTCTTTCTCTCTCTCATCTCCTCTCATCTCTCTCTCTCATCTCTATCTCATCTCTCTCCAATCTCTCTCTCATCTCTCTCATCTCTCTCTCATCTCTCTCTCTCATCTCTCTCTCATCTCTCTCATCTCTCTCTCATCCCTCTCATCTCTCTCTCTCATCTCCCTCTCTCTCGCGCGCTCTCTCTCTCTCTCATCTCTCTCTTACTCTCTCACTCTCTCACCTCTTTCTCATCTCTCTTTCTCATCTCTCATCTCTCTCTCATCTCTCTCTCTCACTCTCACTCTCTCTCATCTCTCTCTCAACGCTCTCTCTCATCTCTCTCTCTCAACGCTCTCTCTCATCTTTCTCTCATCTTTCTCTCTCATCTCTCTCATTTCTCTCCCATCTCTCTCTCATCTCTCTCATATCTCTCATCTCTCTCATATCTCTCATCTCTCTCTCAACTCTCTCTTTCTCTCTCTCACCTCTCTCCATCTCTCTCTCTCATCTCTCTCTCTCTCATCTCTCTCTCATCTTTCTCATTCTTTCTCTCTCATCTGTGGCATAATGCTAACCACCATTATTCGTTTACAAGAATTCAGCCAAGAAGAGGAGAAATATAAAACAACGGACTTTACTAACGCAACTGAAACCAAACCTTTAAACTTAATGCAACATCACATTGGAACGGGAACAAGTGACAGATGACGTCAATTCTAGGAAACATTCATCAGCCCAAAACTCAGGAGATTATTGGATAAGAACGGACACGTGACACCGCCTCCTTTCGAAAACCCGCGTAGAATATGTTAATCTCTGACTCTTCCTAAACATGCCTGATGAACAGACGTGAAAGCTAGTGTGACCAAATTTTCAAATAGGGAAGGCAGAATGTCTGGATCCCAGGTGACTTGTAGTCCTTAGATTGAACTGATGACCAGATGTATCAAAGGCACAGGAATGTATTCAGTGTTTGTAATGTCAATGAAATATATTATTATAATTAAGACCTCTGAAGTGAAAAATGTGTGACTGTTCCATTCTGACGACGCAAAGCCGATTCCCGGGCAAATTGACAATCTACTATTCTCTTCGAATACTGCAATCTCTGATATTCTTAAAGATAATTATTAACTTTAAGAAGTGCATAATAATACTACATTCTATTCTAAACAACTGTACGAAGTGATGATTCTAAAGCAATCTTGTGCATTTCGTCAGAAACACTGCTAAAAATGCTATCACTATCTACAGCTAAAATGACAGTTCGTGTACTACTCTCTTCGAATACTGCAATCTCTGATATTCTTAAAGATAATTATTAACTTTAAGAAGTGCATAATAATACTACATTCTATTCTAAACAACTGTACGAAGTGATGCTTCTAAAGCATCTGCGCATTTCGTCAGAAACACTGCTAAACATGCTATCACTATCTACAGCTAAAATGACAGTTCGGTACTAGAACAAGTGCCTTGTTCTAAAACAGACTTATCTATGCCTATTTACGAACTAGCTAGAAAGCTGAAAGAGAAATCAATTTTCCTTTCTGCTTCATCTATTGAATAAATAGGGTTTGATGGAATAATATTTATATTTGTGTCACAATTTAATTAGATAAGGGCCTTATGAACTGCATTACATCAGAAAAGTTGTGCTTCGCGGAACTCCACCACCAGAAGTTGACTTAACTCATTACTCAACACAACTTAACAAACCAACCACACCACCCAACACTCAACACAACAACACAGATAATGGGAAAGGAGTTATTATACACAGAAGAAGAAGAAGTTGGTTAATTGGGAAAACAAAGAGAATTATTTATACACACTACAAACACAATTGGGTGATAGAAATGTTATAAATGTATGTCATTTATTTACATGCATCTTGACACTTCCTCACTCTTGTCACTGTCTTACTGTACACGTCTCACTGACCCCAGGTCCAATGAGAACTTACATACAGCAGGAACCAGTTGATACCAGGAGTACACAGTGTGATAAACTCTGACCACCCCAAATTAACCCAACACTAGATTAGAGAAAAGAAGAGAGGAGGGGGGGGGGGGGGGGGGGGAGATGAGAACTAGTTCCTACTTCAGGAATTAGGTTTTTTCGACCTACTTTTAGAATATTGTATTAGGAAGATTGTATAGTTTATGTGAATCTTACACAGTGAAATCTTGGTGGCAACCCATTGGCAACCAATGGGCATCCAGCTGGCAACCAACTGGCCAACAACTAAACCAGACCACCGAGAGAAAGAGATGAACCGCACTTGAGATGGAGGATGACTTAGCTATGAGCAGAGCATGGGGAGGCCTTCAGAGGAGCTACACGGGCAGACCTGAAGCGGATCTATCAGTCAATGGACCCAGACCTATCCTAATCCTCCAAATCATAAGGGTATCATTTTCTTAGAAAGAAAACACACAACACTCAGTTTTCAAGAACTGATAACTAAATATAGATTCATTATCTTCACACTTAACATGTACAACATTCAAATGTATAGCATGTTTCAACTCTTATTGACATCTCATGTATTGATGCTTGTTTGTTGATGGTCAGTGACATTGGTCCTATAAGCATTTTTCTAATTTATCTTGTATAAACCAACATGGAAAATGAATAACAGACCAGAAGACACAGGCCCATTCAATAAATAATTAACTGTCACTGATCTTATGTTGATTATTGGTTCAACCTATCTGTGATTCACCATCTTATGTGTGTACACTAAGTTGTCCAGATCTATTGAGATTGGTTATGTGTTTAATTGTTTAAAAACCAAATTAACTCATGAAGGAATATTAAATTGGGAGAGATTCAAGATCTATCAACTGCTCAACATCCATACTTTCTTAATATAAATCAAGCTGAGAGAATTCTCCAGACTTTCCAGACTGCACCACAGTGATTTCCCACTCCCTTCAGAATATATGACATCATCTCTCTCCCATCTCTCTCTCATCTCTCTCTCATCTCTCTCTCATCTCTCTCATATCTCTCTCATCTCTCTCTCATCTCTCTCCCATCTCTCTCATCTCTCTCATCTCTCACATCTCTCTCTCAACTCTCTCTATCTATCTCTTCTCTCTCTCTCATCTCTCTCTCATCTCTCTCCCATTTCTCTCTCATCTCTCTCATCTCTCTCTCAACTCTCTCTTTCTCTCTCTCATGTCTCTCTCATCTCTCTCTCATCTCTCTCTCATCTCTCTCCCATCTCTCTCATCTCTCTCTCTCTCAACTCTCTCTCTTTCTCTCTCTCTCATCTCTCTCTCATCTCTCTCATCTCTCTCCTCTCTCTCTCATCTCTCTCATATCTCTCTCATCTCTCTCATCTCTCATCTCTCATCTCTCTCTCTCTCTCTCTCTCTCTCTCTCTCTCTCTCTCTCTCTCTCTCTCTGTGTAGCTCTTCAACTAGTTGTCTCCCAAGAACGGAGCATAGGCCTGCAAGAAACTCATGCCGAGCTCTGTACAGATTTGTTCATTACTGGTTGGATGTAACCGTTAATCATTCTGCGGGATGAGCTAGCCAGTCTCATATCAACCCTTCGATGATAGATATGTATAGATGGCAGCGTTCCTATTATTTGCTTCTCTTATGGGCTCAGGTAACATCGTAGTGTCTGATATACTTTCTTCTGTTAACTTCGCTCTTTCTGCATTGTTTAGCTGTCTTATACATTACTGATTTTCCCTTTATCATAACATCATCTTCCTTTAATACCACCCCGTGTCTTTGATTTGAACATCCGGATTTAATCTTATTTTGCCGTCTGACGGATCACTGATTTATCTGTGTATATTTGTGTATCTTTAATAGAATTTAATTACATTTTGTTGCACTGCTCTTTTAACAAATTTACTTTATTTATCTAATCATATTCTTGCTTATCATGTTGACTTTATTCGTTTTTGTCCATCAAGTGTAAAATGCCTTGAGGCATCCAATTCTTGAGCTTTTTATCTTCTTTCCGGCAACATCTCTTTGCTTAATTAAATGGGCGGAGTTTTTCAGCATTTCTGCCTTTTCATTTATGCTCTATATATTAGGTTTGGCTAGGTATCTTTTTCTCACAATCACTCTGTATAGTTCTTGGATGTATTTATCTGCTCTCAGGATACCTATGCTAAGTTTAATTTTCTTAAGTCCTGTTAAATCCCACCTTTAGTTGACTACAAAGTGGGAAATAATCACTGCTACTGTCAGCGCCAGACATTATTTTAACATGTAACATTTCATTTCTAAATCTTTTACTAATCAGTATGTAGTAAATTATGTTGCGTAGTTTCTTATCAGGGCTCTCCATTATGTATATTAGTCTCTTATGTTGCTTAAACCAGGTATTCCCAATCACTTTATCAATTATCTTTACTCTTCCCATAAATCTCTCTCCTCTTTCGCTTCTTATTCCTAAACCATAGGTGTAACCATGTCTTCCATTCACTAATTTATTATTTTTGCCTCGAAATCTCGAAGTATTATTTTCATTCCTTGTTTATTTGATATGAAAGATCGCCATTTCTATTTCGTCACAAAATCTGTGTATTTCTTCTTCAATACTGTTTGTTGTTAGTGCATTACAAATAGTCTGGGGACCTCTTTAACTACCTTGATGTGTATTGGGCATACGGTGCAAGTGCCGTAGTATTTTAAACCAATCGGCATTAGAAGAAGGTCAATATCAAACCGGCCACATTTACCTCCAAAATATTTCCTGGTACCCCTTTTGGATGGGTTGATTTAGGAGTCCAGGTTAATAAAAAAAAAATCGGCTCGATACAAATTGGAATCTATGGCCACAAGTCGGTGGGCAAGTATGCTAGCCACTGCACTAATCGGTGCATACACTAGTATACTATTTGTATGTATTGATTTGCCTGTAATTTAATTCATAATATCTGAAATAATTAAATAACCACAAAGTGATTGAACCTTTTCCTCGCCAAGCAGTAATCTTACTCCCTGTTTATGATTATTATTTCCTGAATATAGTCAAGTTTGACAGATTGCGGTCAATTTTTGATCCACTTCAAGTAGTGCACAGTATATGCAGTTATAGAAAGGAAGAAATTTTCTTCTTGTTGTTATCTAAAATTGTAGAGATAGTTGCTCGTTTAGTCAAAACCTGGTAATTTCTTAATGTCATATTATCAACGAAAATCTAGATTTGTTGTGGATGTTATGGTATTCCATAGAACACGATGACAATATCTGTAGGGTCAGCCTTGTTTTCAGGTTTACAGTTCCATTCTAGACCACCACTCCAGCACCCTTGAAAAACCACATGAAGCACAAAAAGCATGACTTTCTGCCCTCTTAGAAAGACATGGGAATTCCCTACCACCCAAGAGAGGTCCAATTCAGGGTAGATCACGTACATGCCAGTCTGCTGCGAACGGATATTTGCACATGTTGGCACGACTATTGAACGATAAGTTGTGGTGTTCTCGCTGTCCATAACGGTTTTGTTGTTAGTCAGCGTTGGAATTGCAAGCAAGGCATTGGGATGTTGTTGTCTTCCACTTATACCGTTAGGCGTCGTGGGGAGGGAGTTATTGAAACTCCAGCCAATGTGACTAGCGCCTTTCATCCAATCTCCTCCATGATTCATGAGCATAATTTTTATAGGATCAAGTAAATTCCCCAGCGGTTTGGTAGACATGTCATCGTTTCTTTGCCTACTTGACCCTTTTATATTTGCTACTACCACCATGTCACACATGTTGTTTAACTTGTCATAGGTTCCTTATCTACGTTTAACCCTTTTATATTTGCTACTACTACCAAGCCAAAAATGTTTTCTAACTTATTATAGGTTTCTTACTGCTTGCTTGTTTGCTTGTGTTCGCTGGCTGTGAACTCCAGCAGGAAGTCCTGTATGTCGGATGAAGACATCCTGTTGTCCAACATCAGTGTGATGTCATACCGGACTGAGGTTTGCGTGAGTATCCGTTGTCCCATGTCTGGATTATTGGTGTACAGACTGGTGGTTCCTCGCCGTGCATGCAGATACTCTCCGACTTCGGAAGAATCAGCGATCCTACTACGTTAGCCAGGACCTCGAAGGGACCTGTTGCCCACGACGCACGGCAAGGACGTGTTAGTAGGTCTTGGCCAGTATAGAACCTGGTCCTGGTGCCTTGGAAACACCTCTGCGTCCCAGGTTTCTTACTTACTTAACCCTTTTATAGTTGATAATATCACCAAGTCACACATGTTTTCTAGCCCGTCATAGGTTCTTTACATACATAACCCTTTTATATTTGCTACTACCACCATGTACACACGTGTTCTAGCCACAGTAAACCCGCTGGATGCGGGAATGATCGATTTCTGCTGCTGTTTTACTATTAGCCTCCAGAAAAGAATGTATGATGTAATCGTGGCATTCATGATAATTCGTGTGTTCAGAGGATCGGAAGGACACCGTAGGCTGTCTTGAAGAAAAACAAAACAAAACCAATGTTCCTTACCATTTTTGTGCAAGTGTTCCATTTACGTGACCATATAATAGACACGTCATCACCATGAATATTGTTGATCTCTGACCCCCCGAGTGAGACACCAGGTAGACCGCTGGGAACTTCTTACTGTTG
>JACEFZ010026128.1:142500-150000 GCA_014155875.1 Cepaea nemoralis | reverse complement strand
TCTCCCCTCCTCCTCCATCCTCATCCCTCCTACTCCCTCCCCCTCCTCCCTCATCTTCCCTCCTCCTCCCTCTCCCTCCTCATCCCTCCTCCTCCTCCTGCCTCCTCCTCCTCCTCCTGCCTCCTTCTCCCTCATCACCCTCCCTCCTCCTTCTCCCTTCTTCTCCCTCTTCCTCCTCCTCCTACCTCCTCCCTCCTCCTCCCTCTACCTCCTCCTCCTCCCTCCACCCTCCTCCTCCCTTCTCCTCCCTTTCCTTCCTCCTCCTCCTCCCTCTACCTCCTCCTCCCCCTACCTCTTTCCTCCTCCCTCCTCCTCCTCTTCCACCTCCCTTTCCTTCCTCCCCTCCTCATTCTCCCTCCTTCCTCTCCCTCCTTCCTCCTCCTCCTTCCTTCTTCTCCCTCTGCCTCCTCCCTCCTCCTCTCCCCTCCTCCCCCTCCTTCTCCTCCTCCCTCCTTCTCCCTTCTTCTCCTCCTCTCCCCTCCTCCTACCCTCTTCCTCTTCCCCTCCTCCCTCTCCCTCCTCCATCCTCCTCCTCCCTCTTTCTCCTCCTCCCTCTTCCTCCTCCTTCCTCCTCCTCCCTCTTCCTCCTCCATCCTCCTCCTCCCTCTTCATCCTCCTTCTTCCTTCTCCTCCCTCCTCCTCACTCTTCCTCCTCCTCCTACTCCTCCCTCCTCCTCCTCTCTCCTCCTCCCTCCTCCTCCTCTCTCCTCCTCCCTCCTCCCTTTTCCTCCCTCCTCCTCCTCCCTCTACCTCCTCCCTCCTCCTCTCCACTCTTCTTCCTACCCTCTTCCTCTTCCCCTCCCCCTCCTCCCTATCCCTCCTCCTCCCTTCACATTCCTCCTCCTCCCTCTTCCTCCTCCTCCCTCCCCTCCTCATCCCTCCTTCTCCCTCCTCCTCCTTCTTCCTCCCTCCTCCTCCTCCTCCCTCTCCTTCTCCTCACTCCTCCTCTCCCCCTCCTCCTCCCTCTACCTCCTCCCGCCTCCTCCCTTCACATTCCTCCTCCTCCCTCTTCCTCCTCCTCCCTCCTCCTCCTCCCTCCTCCTCCCTTCTCCTCCTCCTCCCTTCACATTCCTCCTCCTCCCTCTTCCTCCTCCTCCCTCCTCCTCATCCCTCCTTCTCCCTCCTCCTCCTTCTCCCTCCTCCTCCTTCTTCCTCCCTCCTCCTCCTCCTCCTTCCTCCTCCTCCCTCTCCTCCTCCTCACTCCTCCTCCTCCCTCCTCCTCCTCCCTCTACCTCCTCCCTCCTCCTCCCTTCACATTCCCCCTCCTCCCTCCTCCTCATCACTCCTCCTCCTCCTTCTTCCTCCCTCCTCCTCCCTCTCCGCCTCCTCCCTACTCCTCCTCCCTCCTCCTCCCTCTACCTCCTTCTCCTCCCTCCTCCCTCTACCTCCTCCCTCCTCCTCCCTTCACATTCCTCCTCCTCCCTCTTCCTCCTCCTCCCTCTTCCTCCTCCTCCCTCCTCCTCCTCTCTCCACCTCCCTCCTCCTCATCCTCCCTCTACCTCCTCCCTCCTCCTCCCTTCACATTCCTCCTCCTCCCTCCTCCTCCTCCCCTCCTCCTCTTCCCTCCCCCTCCTCCCCCTCCTTCTCCTCCTTCTCCCTCTTCCTCCTCCCTCTTCCTTCTCCCTCCGCCTCCTCCCTCCTCCTACTCTCTCCTCCTCCCTCCTCCTCCCTCTCCCTCCTCCTCCCTCTCCTCCTCCTGCTCCCTTCTCCTCCTGCGTTCTCCTCCTCCCTCCTTCTCCCTCCTCCTCCCTCTTCCTCCTCCCTCCTTCTCGCCTTCTCCTCCACCCTACTCCTCCCTCCTCCTCCTAATCCCTCCTCCCTCCCTCCTATTCCTCTCTACTCCTCCTGTCTCCTCCCTCCTCCTCCCTCCTCTTCCCTCCTCCACCTCCCTCTTCCTCCTCCCTCCTCCATTTACCCAAGACAGACAGACAGTCAGACAGATAGTCGGGAACGGGATCTTATATGACTACTTATATAATTTAAATGAGATGCTCTCCACCAGGAGTTGGGCGATGCCGGGCCGGGTCAGACAGACAGACAGATAGATAGATAGATAGATAGATAGACAGACAGACAGACAGACAGTCGGGAACGGGAACTTATATGACTACTTATATGAATTAAATGAGATGCTCCCCACCAGGAGTTGGGCGATGCCGGGCCGGGTCAGACAGACAGACAGATAGATAGTCGGAACGGGAACTTATATGACTACTTATATGAATTAAATGAGATGCTCCCCATCAGGGTCTGGGCGAAGACGGGCCGGGTCAGACAGACAGACAGACAGATAGACAGACAGACAGACAGATAGTCGGTAACGGGAACGAGAACTTATATGACTACTTATATGAATTAAATGAGATGCTCCCCACCAGGGTCTGGGCGAAGCCGGGCCGGGTCAGCTAGTAGTACATAAATCTAGCCGAACAGAGACCTATTCGGCCTACTCTTCGATTTCCAATTGTGGAGGGAGTTATAACATGCGCAAGGTGTACTCTAGCCCTCGAAGTATATCGTCCTTGTCCGAGCAGGTTAGACGCCCCATCCATCATCATCAAGTGCCGTTCCGACTGGCGTAGGCGTTCATGACTCTTCACATATCTCCGTCCTTGGTTTTCTGGATCAACTCTGCCGTTGATATTCCTCCATGCCACTGTCGCAATCCATCCAGCATCATTTCTTGTTGTCTGCCTCTGCCTCTCTTCCCCTCGATCTTTCCCGCCGTCACGATGTTCTCCAGCACCTCTCCACTACTGTAGAATCAGGAAGGAGTGTACCATCCTATTTTATTATGCTGTAAAAGTCCAGACAGACAACCCCGTGGACTGGAGCAGGTCTGGACAAGACAAAGGCAGACAGTTGCAGCCTCTTGTCACCCAGCAACTAGCCCATACCTTATAGCGAATACATGGCTATACGTTAAAGTGTTAATCGCAAAGTAGATATTGCCATAGCGGTGTCATGTATTAAGTAAGTAAATAAACGGTCTCCGTTTCAGGCTTTGAGGCGTATTTGGTATTCGGTGCCAGCCACGAATTTGTATAGACCAAATCGGCACTCGATGAGTGATACAATCAATATCAGTTAGGCCGCCTTTACTTCTGAGAACAGTTCATAGTACCCATTCAGACTGCCAAACAATACAGGTGGGATTATTTGTGAACTGGCATGAGGAGACAGGGAGCCGTGATGGCGGAGTGGCTACAGGAGGGATACTGACTACATCATTCACCCAGAGCCGACCGGTATATACAAATATGAGTCTAGCACAATATGCATCAGGCGCCTTAAAGCATGAAAGACGGACCTTTATTTTTCTGTGTGTGTGTAACATCACATTTATTTTTCTAATTGGTGTAACGGTTAGGACGTCACTCTAACATTGAGATTAGATGTTCGGATGAGGCTCCGATGTCAGCTCTCGTCGTTCGCTAGAGGATGGAGGACTGGCCACCTATTCTCAGGAGGTGCGTTGAGCTCGCGATGCAGTTTAAGCCAACGTGGGATGAGACCGAAACCCGTTATTGTTTTTTTTTATTTTGGTCTTTTTGCGCTCGCTCGATTTTGAATTCAAGGGTAGTCCATACGTTATATCCCACAGAGACTGAACCCGGGGACCAATTATTAACCATAACGACTACATCCGGGAACGATGTAAAACCCACAGGGTTTGAACCTGGGGTCAGTTATAACACGAAAACAAAAAGAGGTGGGGGAATTTTGAAAAAGGTATGACGTGTGAAATATATTGGAAAGCTTTGTGAGAGTGTAGCGAACATATCCCCCACACTAACATACATGTAGATAGTGAGTGAGATGAGGCGAAGCTGACCACCACACAACTTACTTTAAATTGAGACAGGAACTGGTCAACCATCTCTTCTGTGGGGATCCCGTTTTCTGGAAGACAAATCCTGTCGTATCTGGAGGAGTTGAGAGAGATATTTGATACATTAATTAATAATGTATGCAGGACTGTAATAAAACACGCGTTTGTTGACTTTCCTACAACAGTTCTTATGAATATTTCGTAATCCGTATTGTTGGCATTGTATTGAATCTAGCTTCAGGATTTCAAAGGAAACAAACAAGTAAAGGACCCTTTTACATGCTTTAAGGCACTTTGGGTATAAGATGCAAGGCCCATATTTTTTAGACCAATCGGCACTCGGGGAGTGGTGAGGCCAATCAGGTTTAGTATATCATGTACAGGGTGTATTTTTAATGACTGTGCAATGTTTGAAAATATTGCCGGTCCCCCACATCCCTCCAGATATAATTGCCACATTAAATATACAGGATAATACAGGTTTCGTCAGGTAGTACAAATGTTCCATGTTATTTGCAGGTTGAGTTTCGAGACAATATCACTTTCAGCAGCTTGCCATGGCTTTTTGGAAGAGAACTCAACGTTTAAGTCCAACTGACCGGTGTGTGAAATGAACCCACAACCCCGACCGTCAGGTCATGTGGCATGTTAAGGCGAGTGCGTTAAAACTCTCAGCCACACTGACGTATCTTCAAGTATTATGAAATAATAAATATTAGCCACGTTTCAGAAATATGTCAGTCCCTATCTCCAGGCCCATACAGAATGGCTGCAATCAGCCATTGACTTTTACTCTTGACAACAGAAGAAACATTGCCACAAAAGGAAAGTACAATTTGTTACAAGCGATCTCGGCAAAACGGAAACCAAACAACGGAATAACTTATTTGTGAATTCCATTTGTGAGTTGTGTAGTTATCTGTTGCCGAGTAAATGGAAGTCCATTTAGTTACAGATAGATCATGTTCTGTTTTATTTATCGGCGTTCAACAACATATCGAATGTGCACGGTATTTTAAAGTTCGGGATCAACTGTTGGAGAGTCTGTTTGGTTTCATCTGATGTAATCTTAGTATGTTGGGAATCACGTTAGCTCAGCGGCTAGCATGCTTGTCTGCTGGTGCTGTCGTCACGTGTTCGAATCCTCTTTCACCGACCATACCACAGGTCAACTGAGCCTAAACTGGCATGAAATATTGTGGAAAATAAAGGTGTCGATACATTACCATGTTACCCATTGCGTGCCAATCTGTCTCAAATATAGTCAGTGGCAGTTAACCCCAGCATATGTTGTCTATGTATGATTTCTTGACCGGCTGCGTGGCGAGTTCACGGAAGCAGTTCGCAATCCCGCATAACGCGTTCGAAAGACAGCTGCGGGCGATTTGGCAGCAGACCGTCTTGCGTTGATTGTTTAAAATGGTATAGGTGCCGGTCTTTCAGAAAGCAATGGCAAACTACTGAACCTAAACTTGCCAAGAGATCACAAACAGTCGCAATTGCTGGGGTTGACTGCGACGTCCTATAAAAGATATGCAATAAACTTTTTTTAAACACATGATTTCTTGGCAAATTTACGGTCAATAGTTTTCCAATGCTTTCTGAACCACCTGGGCTCATACCTTTGTGTGGAAACCAACGCAAGCCGGACTGCTGCCAAACGCCTGCAACTGTGTTTCGAAAGTGGTATACCGGATTACGAATTGTATCTGTAACCCTTCGTCACCGAGCGAAATATCACATACACCTCATTGTCACGAAGCCTTGTTAACACCGGAAAAGGGGTTCTTAACTTGATTTTGTTACATTGAGCTTGTTTTCTAAATGTGAGCAGGGTAACATCCAAGAATGCACAGTTGAAACAGCTTGGCAGAAAGTTAGCGAACACGACCGCATAGTTCCCGACATCCCCTTCTGAGGTGTAAAATAACATTGATCTGTTAACTTTCTGAGAATCCCTGAGTATAGATTAACATAACGTTGATCTGTTAACGTTCTGAGAATCCCTATCATGTTTTGTGTTATTTTATTTTGCGGCTGTAAGCCAAAACTATCCTTCTACACAACTTTGGCGCACTGTGCATATAGTGTAAGCCCTATGTGTAGAACAATCACATATAGTGTTAGCCCTATGTGTAGAACAATCAAATTATAGTGTCAGCCTTATTTGTAAAACAATAACATTATAATGTTAGTCCTATGTGTAAAACAATCACATATAGTGTTAGCCCCATGTGTAGAACAATCACATATAGTGCTAGCCTTATGTGTAGAAGAATCACATTATAGTGCCAGCCCCATGTGTAAAACAATCACATATAGTGTTAGCCCTATGTGTAGAACAATCACATTATAATGTTAGCCGTATGTGTAGAACAATCACATTATAATGTTAGCCCTATGTGTAGAACAATCACATTATAATGTTAGCCCTATGTGTAGAACAATCACATTATAGTGCCAGCACCATGTGTAGAACAATCACATATAGTGTTAGCCCCATGTGTAGAACAATCACATTATAATGTTAGCCCTATGTGTAGAACAATCACATTATAATGTTAGCCCTATGTGTAGATCAATCACATTATAGTGCTAGCCCCATGTATAAAACAATCACATATAGTGCTAGTCCCATGTGTAGAACAATCACATATAGTGCTAGTCCCATGTGTAGAACAATCACATTATAGTGCTAGTCCCATGTGTAGAACAATCACATTATAGTGCTAGCCCCATGTGTAGAACAATCACATATAGTGCTAGCCCCATGTGTAGAACAATCACATATAGTTCTAGCCCTATGTTTAGAACAATCACATTATAGTGCTAGCCCCATGTGTAGAACAATCACATATAGTGCTAGTCCCATGTGTAGAACAATCCCATTATAGTGCCAGTCCCATGTGTAGAACAATCACATATAGTGCTAGCCCCATGTGTAGAACAATCACATATAGTGCTAGCCCCATGTGTAGAACAATCATATATAGTGCTAGTCCCATGTGTAGAACAATCACATTATAGTGCCAGCCCCATGTGTAGAACAATCACATTATAGTTCTAGCCCCATGTGTAGAACAATCACATTATAGTCCTAGCCCCATGTGTAGAACAATCACATTATAGTGCCAGCCCCATGTGTAAAACAATCACAAATAGTGTTAGCCCTATGTGTAGAACAATCACATTATAATGTTAGCCCTATGTGTAGAACAATCACATTATAATGTTAGCCCTATGTGTAGAACAATCACATATAGTGCTAGTCCAATGTGTAGAACAATCACATATAGTGCTAGCCCCATGTGTAGAACAATCACATTATAGTGCTAGCCCCATGTGTAGAACAATCACATTATAGTGCTAGCCCCATGTGTAGAACAATCACATATAGTGCTAGCCTTATGTGTAGAACAATCACATTATAGTGCCAGCCCCATGTGTAGAACAATCACATATAGTGTTAGCCCTATGTGTAGAACAATCACATTATAATGTTAGCCCTATGTGTAGAACAATCACATATAGTGCTAGTCCCATGTGTAGAACAATAACATATAGTGCTAGCCCCATGTGTAGAACAATCACATATAGTGCTAGCCCCATGTGTAGAACAATCACATATAGTGCTAGTCCCATGTGTAGAACAATCACATATAGTGCTA